>MU842876.1:85507-196579 GCA_030867305.1 Colletotrichum zoysiae | reverse complement strand
GGGGGGGGGGGGGGAGAGACGGACGTCATCGGCTCCACGGCCATGAGACGCCCCCGGGATTATTGGTGTACCAAGTATTGCCTTTTCGGTCGGTGTTGCTTTGCTTTCGGCCTTTTGCCGGCGGGCTGGCTCAGGACCCGGTCTCTGCCCCCCTCGTTCTCGTCTCTCCAACATACGATGTACTAAGGAACTCTCTCCGACCTACAGCTGCATCAACCACCCTGACATCCATCCCCACGCCAAGGAAACGGTCGCCGGAGCTTGTCTCTGGGCCCCCCGAGAGTCGTCGTTATGTACGCAGACGGCGTCGTCAGATGGGGGGGGGGGGGGGACCGGCCCGCAAATGGGTGCTAGAAATGCCTCTGAGAGTGGGCAGATGGATAGGTCGATCGACCCGTCTGTCCCCCCCAGCAATGTCACTCGTTTTCCTTCTTGGGGTCGTTCTTGGGGCTTTAAAGAGGGACTGAGCTGACCGCCTTGCATATATGTATGTGCCTTTGGTCGTGTAGGTACTCTGTGCCCGCTGCACGAATTCGCACGCAGTTCACCGGCGCGGCAGCCGTCAGTCATCTCAGGTATCAATCAATGTCCAGTCTTTTCTTCTTTCCTCAGCCGATTAAGCTCATTGCCAAGTCACAATATTTGCAGTGACCGACCGGGTCATGGCCGGCACAATTGACTTTTCCGACTCTTTAGCGTCCCATCTACTCGTGCATTGTCCAGCACGCGGGACGGCTGGCTATCCTCTAGACGGAATCAAACCGAAAGTCTATTCAGCAAGGCCAGCAGCCGCTCCAAGCACCCACCACTGCTCGGGTGTTCGGGGCAGGGCATCCTCCATCATCAATGGCAAAAGGGATATGATATCAACTTCTCGGGCCACCGACCACCTACGGTCAGAGAAATGCTGATCGGCCGAGGTGCGCAGCAGGATCTGCGTCATGCCTGGTCCGAGGGGGGGTGAGAAATCTAACGGTGCTGGCAAAGTCCTTGAATCGGAAGAACCTCTGCCAGCTGGGTTGACCGGGATGCCCATTCCCGCGAGATGATTTGTAGCCGGGGAGGGGTGGGCACAAACCCAGGATCCGTCTCGCCGGCAGGGAACTGGTGGTTGACTTACAAATGACATCTCAGCAGCGAAGCGCTCAGTGCGAAGTAGCCGTTGTGGGTAGAGAGAGGATGGGGTTGGTCAAAGGGGGCCCAACAACCGGACGGTAGATGACTGAAGATCCGAGCCTCTTTGGCCTCCCGGGGCGGTCGTCCGGTGACCTTCTGGAAGGCACTGGCACGCTTGATAGGGTGTGCCGGTTCGGAAGGCAAGAGGATGACGGGGGCGGGGATGGCAGTGGTGAGCTCGCGGCTGTGGTCAGGGACGGAGTGTGCCGCACGATAGATAGCTGGGCCGATTGACGTACATACTGTACATACCGATGCAGGCTGTACGATGTAAACTACAAATACATACGTTACGCAAGTGTTTGGCCACCACCTTTGTGGGGGAGACACTGGTTAACCGGGAACACCAAGACGGGACGGACGAGACGACGCGTAAGGCGGCCCAATTTTCCCTTGCTTGGGCGCAGGCAGCGGAAAATAGCAACTTTTTGTGCCGCAGCGTTTCATTCGGGGAGTAATTCTTCAGAGGCGGAAGGGTGGCAGACGGCAGAAACGGTGGCACCAGAAGAAGGCTATGCCAGCCAGTGCAGGGCGGGTACCGACCAAACGTTCCTTGTAGTCTCAGATAGGTGCGGTACCGTTCAAGAAAAGAGTTCGCGGTGACGATGCTCCAGTGCGCAGTGAAGTGCAGTGCAGTGAAGTGCTCTCTCCATTCTGGCCGATGGCGACGACGGCGAAGCAAGTCCAACGGGCGCTACACTACGGATAGAGAGTCATGACATGCGCCCGGGCTTGGTCGCCGGAAGTCGGAAGGCCCTTTTGGGCTTTGACTTAGTACGTACGGAGTACGGATAGTGTTCGTAATTACCTACCTACCTGCTACTCCGTACATAAGAAGTTTAGGTACGATATAGGTAGTATCCGGATAGAAGAGCGTTTCGCGGATCATTCAGCCGGGGACTGGCACAAACACATTGAACAGGGACATGACGGGCGGTAAGCAGCAGAGGCGATTCAGACTCCACGAGGGTGAGGGAGATTATTATTCCTTATCCTGGCTTGCCATTGGCGGATGTCGGGGCTGGCTGGTACATAGATTCGGGATCGAGACGAATCGGCTACGCGATCAGCGGTGCTCGCTCGTTGCATGGGCCACGGGCACTCACTCTGTTTCGAGGTCCGTTTACTTGGTAGAGAACAGTTTGGAGTCCCTGAGAGGGATGGGATACCTGGGTACATGCATATAGGATACCTAGGCAGGCATGCGACGGCGATGCGGTGGGTAGGTATTACATCGGGGGTATGCGGTTTGACTCGCGTTGGGCAGGATTGGAGCCGCGTTTCGAGGCGAAAGCAAACGAAGACAGACAGACAGACGGACAGACAGACAGGTGTAGGCCAACCAACCAATCGGCTGCGAGGGCACAGAAGACCATCGACGTCGCAAATTGATGAAGATGCGACGGCGGTTTGCAATGGGAATATTAAGATTGGACCTGCCTCGCTCGGCACGCGCACATGGATGGCATGGCATGGGAAAGGAGGATGGCGTCAAGCAAGAGAGATGAGATTGCAGTATGGGTGGATGGATGGATGGCGTGCGGGTACGGGAACGGTACTTGACGGGAGCCAGTAATCTCGGCGGGGGCGGAGTGTAGATTCTAGGTCGCTTGGCTGGCTTCTTTTTGACCTGTACGAATATCCATCCATCCTGTCCTGTCTGGTTTGTCGAGTCGCTTGGTGCGTGTGTTGTGTGTTGTGTGTTGTGTGCGTCTTTGGCCAATTTGGCAGGTTTTCAGTGCAAGTGCAAATACCCAGGTATTCGTACTCACTCCATCCAGAAGGAGGGAGGGAGCGGAAAGAGGGAAGGAGAAGGGGGGGGGGGGTGTAGATAGAGAGGAGAGGCAAGGCAAGGGACAAGAGGAGGGGCGGAAAGGTGAAGGGAAAGGGAGGGAAGGAAGGGAAGGAAGGGAAGGAAGGAAAGGAAAGAAGAGAAGCCCCTGAGAGCTACCTAAAGCAAGAGCTGCGCGCCCACCAATCACCTTTGGCAACCTGCCCACCCAACCTGCCTGCCTGCCTTTTTTTTTTTTCCTTCCACGGAGCAGACAGACACAGCGTTATTCTCACCTTCCAATCGTGTGCACCTGCCTGCCTGCCGTCGAGCACGTTCGTTTGCAGCGTAGCGCCACAAAATGCGCGATTGGGTGGTCTGTGAGCCAATCAGACAACACAAGTCACCTGACCGACCGTGGGCCCCCCCAGTTCCCAAACTGATACGGATCAATTCGTCATTTCCCCCTCCCCAGTCGCTGCATCTCGTCGAGTCCGAAATTCAATGCATTGCCACATTACATTGTCCAGTACCCGTAATTTACCACCGATTACCTAGGTAGATGGATGGATGCCCTGAGATAACAACCGCGCCTCCTTGACATGCCCACTCCGGGAGGGCTCGAGAGCCAACGTTGGTCAACCCATCCATGTCATCTCAACGCACGCAAGCCGGTACATACATACCTACTTGGCTACGGATACAGTACACACACTACCTACCGATACACCAATACTCGGTACGCTACGCCTATTCATCAAGTACCTACCTACCTGCCTGCCTTAGCTTGGCCCGAGGACGCTATTTGGCGCCCATCCAACGCTGGTTCCCATGATGATGAGCGCGCCGGACTCGGAACCAACTAGTGTACACGTGTAGGTAGTGCGATGTTATGCCGACAACAGACGCCGTTGCCAACGCCGTTTCTGCGGGAATGTCAGTCAAAGAGCGGATAGCCCGGTGTGTCTGGGGCACGCCGCCCAACCAGCACGCACACGCACACGCACACGCACACGCAAATACACAGTGGCGTGGCGTGTGTACGCCTGGGGTCGGCAAGACGACGAGAACCCCCCAACGAGCAAGGACAGTGACGATGCGAGGAACCAACTCGCAACTGCCGCGCCCAACCCGCAGTGGGCGAGCGAGTGTTCGCGGGGCAGATGGGGAATTGCTGTGCTCTCTCGGTCGGTCGTCACTGTGTCGTAGCGACGCCTACTAGTATTCGTACAGCTTCTCGAGGTGCTGGGTAAGTCAGTGTATGCTAGCGTCGACTGCGGGACTAGTGTCTACTACCTACCTACGATGTACTTACGCATACTACCTATGTATACTACCTACCTACGTAACTCACTCACTGGTACACACCCGGCACATACCTCTCGTCCATCCAGTCTCGGCTCCCTCGATGCTCGAGGTTGAGTATCGGACGCGCGTTAAAGATGAGATGCAAAGGAGCCAAGAACAAACGTCGAAGGAGCCATGCACTTTGCGGGTATGCCTAGGTATGCCATACATGAAAGGATGAGCCTAGTCGCTGTCCGCATGCATGGGCATATATGTCCACCAGCATCAGACCAAGCTCCGGCTGCTTGCTACCGCCGTCGTCGTCGTTGCATGTTCCATGTTGCCGCGTGTGCGCCAGCACGAGGCAAAGCCGCAAGTGACGGACAGCTTAGCTTCTCCTGTGTCCTCGGGGAGTGTGCAGTGCGCGACGGATCAGATCAGGGGGGGGTGGCGGGAGGTCGAGTCGGTCGACGGTTGATTCGTCCCACCTCTGTCAACCTCCAAACTCGGCTGTATATTCCCATGCACGACGCAGCCTGCAGGTCCCATTTCCGCGCCAAGGTTCTGTCCCAGGCTCCCCTGTCTCCTCTCTGCTTAGCGATTCTCTCAGACAGAGTAGGTACTGTAGGTATGTAGGTATATGGTTGTGCGATCCGTGGCCACTCACTGCATTCTGTCTCTCATCGAAACTACCTAGTGTACTGCACATAGTAGGTAGCCTATCTCTCTCTCTTTTTCATCTCCCACTTGCCCCCGGCCGTGGCTTTGTCAACCTCTGACGGACGGCGGCGCCAGCGTCGCCGGCGTCGTCGTTGTCGGTGGCGACGACCGGTGGTTTGGGACGGGCCTTGCGCAGTAATTATTGTATCCTTACCTGCTACCTACCTACCTAGTGTTGAGGTGTAAGGAGGGAGCTTGGTAGGTAGCAGGTAGGACAGAGGCTTTTTTGGAAAGGTACCAAAGTGCATGTATTTGCACGGTGCGGATGCTTGGTACGGGACGCCATCACCCCGACCGAGACGTGGCGGGCTTCTTTCCCATTTGAGAAAGGGCAATGGTAGGCGGGCAGGCACCTCACACCTTCCACGCACGTCAATCGCGTACGTAGTGTACCTACCTACGAATAGGTATCCCCTCCCTCTCTGTCACTGTGACTGTCTCTGTCTCTGTCTGACCCCTTCCTTGCCCCTTCCCTGTGTAGGCATGTATCGTATCCGGACCGACAAATATTCTCCTACAGCCGCCTACCTAACTTAGGCACTCTGGGTACGGTACCGTACCACAGTGCTCCGTATATCGGTGCTTACCTACATATACATTTTTACTTTGTACATACATCCGTGCCGTTCGGCGTTACCCAAAATGCAGCAGCAGCAGCAGCAGCAGCAGCAGCAGCAGCAGCAGCCAGTGCGCCAATCAATCCCGGCCAGGAATGGCAGGAATGAGGGGGCCACCTTCTTCAACATGGTCGACATGGCAGGCACCCCCATCCATCCATTCATCCATTCATTCTCCTGCTCCTTCTCTTTCCCTTCCCCTCCCCTTCCCCTGGGCGCCCAATTACCTAGCCAATCCTTCATGCCACTCGCGCACCTGCGTTCCCGTATCGTCTCGTAGCTTTCGTTCCCGGCCACACAAACACACACACTCTCCTCTCGCCTTCTTTCTCTCACTTTCTGTCTCTCTCTATTCGTATTTTTCTCTTCTCAGGCAATAGAACCCACTCCCCTATCCCTGCGCTGGTTGTGCGCACTACTACACACACTACCTAAGGTAGGTAGGTAGAGAGAGGCAAGGAAGCAAAGCGAGACACACACACTCACACACACACACACACACACACATATACACACCCTGAGAAACCAACTAGCTAGCCAGCAGATGGAGGAGAGACTTGTTTTCAGTCCCTTGCTGCCCAGTCTAGGTAGTCCCTCTTTTTATTTTTATCCAGTCTCCTCTGAGCCCACTCCCGTTCCCATATAGTAAGTACTGCGTTGCGTACCGTACCTCAACCCCCACCCCTGCTTTTCCTGTTTTCTACCTACCTTCCTAGGTATGTATGTACATCGTACATACAGTACTGCTATCCGCACCTTACTAGTAGGTACAGTTATACTACACCCTACCTCAGTAGTATTCGGCGTGCTCCATTTCCGTGTGCAAGATGTAGTTTCCCATTCCAATCTCACGCCCCCCCCCCCCCCCCCCCCCCCTGCCATTCAACCAACCTCTTGTCCCACCCCCGTAGTTGTCCCCAGTCTGTCACTTTTCGCCTGTATGTAGGGTAGGTATGGAGAGGAGAGGCTCCTCTCTTCGCCTATTCGTAAGTATTCGTAGGTCGTTTATCTCTCTCTCTCTTTCTCACAGTGGCCCAAGACCTTGCCATCCATCATCTGGGTCCCGTCTCTCCTAATTACCCTAGCCTCTCTCTCTCGTTCAGAAGCCTGGGTGCCTATGTACGCACACCATTATTCCCACGCCTTGCTCCAGGGGGTCCTCTTTTCCGTCTTCCAGACCTCTTTTTACCTCTTCTTCCCTCTCCTCCCCTCCAGCTGAAGCTTTTCCTTCTCTTCCGTTCTTCCAGCTCACGCCACCAATCTGGATCGCCAGTCTCTGTCTGCTTTTCCGGTTTTACTGCGGCAGAGATTCCCATCGACAGCTTTCCCCATCACCCTGCCGGTCCTATGATCGTGTCACTCGCTCCGCAACACACCTAGTTGCCATCTCTAGTACTCGTGTTTTTATTCTATTTCTTTCTCCTTCTTCTCCCCTATACCGGCTTTTACCCGAGAGACTCCTTTCCCGGCTAGCACCTCTTGTTGCTATCGTCAACCTCTCGTTCCAACTCCCCCGCCGCTTGTACATGACCTAAAGGCACACTCGACTTCTCAACAGCGACCTCTCATCGACGACTACGTGTATTTTTTACCTCCACCCCCCGCGACTTCACCTAGACGACACCCGCTCACAACCGTCAAGCTGGACGACAAACAGTCTGACGCTTTATTACGGACAATGGGAGCTAAGCTGCCCGGTTCGCATCATCGCGCCTGCAGTATGCGTAACCCACTCGCCAGAATGCTGCTTTTTGCAGTCGTCGTCTTGGTCATCATGGCCCTGACCCTCCGCAACGACGCCATCGACGTTCGCGGTCGCATCCTGAAGACGGGAGCCGGCGTCAAGTCGTCCATCACCCACCAGCAGCCCCTGGATGCCGTCACGTCCCACGCCTCCTCGTCTATTTCCGACAAGATCCCCGCAGAGCCCGCCCCCTCGACGACTCACGTCATGAACTGCGACGTCGACACCGACCACATCAAGACCATCAAGGAAAAGTACGGCCTCGCCGACAAGATCCACTACTTCAAGCGCTACGTCACCTTCAACCGCAAGCCCATCCAGCGCAAGGGCTACACCCTCCTGGAACAGGAATTCCTCCCCAAGAAGTTCAAGACTGTTGATATCAACAAGTCGTACGCCCCCGAGGAATGCGTCCCTCCCCTGCAAGTCCCCGTCACTCAGTCCCCCTACCCCGCCACGGTGAATGCTTCCGACTTCATGTTCGCCGTCTCCACCACCTACAAACGCTTCAATGACCCCAAGACGAGCCCCGTCAAGGAGTGGTCTCACTGGCTTACCGACAGCAACGGCAAGTCCAACGGCGGCAAGCTTCTGCTGCTGCTTCTCGACGCCACAGACGCCGAGCTCAAGGAGGCCAGCGATAGGCTCAAGAGAATCGGCATCGACGTTGACGTGGCCCACTCTGACCCGACCATGGAGATGGCCGTCCGCTACCTGACTCTCGTCCCCTACCTCTACAACCATCCCGAGCGGAAGACGAGGAAGTGGCTCGTTACCTGCGACGATGATACCTTCTTCCCCAGCATGCACGGTCTCATCGACAAGTTCGCCACCTTTGACCACCTGGACCCCCTTTACATCGGAACCCTCTCCGAGGACGTCAACGCCATTCATCGTCACGGATCCCAGGCGTTT
Organism: Colletotrichum zoysiae; assembly: GCA_030867305.1. Classification (NCBI taxonomy): domain Eukaryota; kingdom Fungi; phylum Ascomycota; class Sordariomycetes; order Glomerellales; family Glomerellaceae; genus Colletotrichum; species Colletotrichum zoysiae. The sequence goes on along the minus strand of MU842876.1, from coordinate 188,349 downwards.
GGCGGTGCCGGCGTCTTCCTCAGCGTCCCTCTCGCAGCCGCCATCAACCAGCTTTACGAGTCGTGCAAGACGGAGCAGAAGGTCAAGGAAGCCAACTCCGGCTGGGGTCCCCAGGGCGATATTCTCCTGCGCAAGTGCATCTACGAAAACACAGAGGTCCGCCTCACAAACTTGTGGGAACTGTGGCAGCTCGACTTGTACGGCGATCCGGCTGGCTTCTACGAGTCTGGTATCAAGCCCTTGAGCTTGCACCACTACAAGGGCGGCGGCTGGCACTTCGCCAAGCCTTTCCAGTCCTCAAAGATTGCCCACGCCTGTGGCGAGGACTGCTCCTACCAACGATTCATCACCGCCGACGACTTCATCATCGCCAATGGCTTCAGCATTGCCCACTACCCGCAAGGCATCGATTTCAACCTCGACCAGATGGAGCGGACCTTCACCCCCGCCCCCGATGACATTGGCTGGAACCTGGACTACATGTTCGGTCCCCAGCGTAGATCTTTGCACAAGACTGGCCGCAAGATCGCCTGGGAGCTCCAAGAGGCCCACGTGCAGGAGGACGGATCAGTGCTCCAGGTCTACACGCGGAGAAAGGACGACGAGCGCTGGGTCGAGGAAGATGGCGAGCCCATGAGCAAGATTGACGGCGTGATCGAGCTTGTCTGGATCCCCTCAACATGAAGCGAGCCTCCCGCCGAGCATGACGACACGACACAGGCAAAGTCCGTTTCCGCGACTTCTCGCCTCACGATGCGAACGGTCTGATGATTCTGGCTTTGCAAGGGTCGAAAAGAGGGAATGGCACAATCTGCAGTTCCCTCTTTCGCGTTTCGTCCACCCCAGGACACCCTGGCCTGTTTTGACAAGCTGGTTTTCGGCCGAATTGGCACGGCCCCGTCTCGGTTCAGGCTTCAGTAGCAAGACAGGCCTGGCAATATTGACAGCTTGTAATGCCCCGGGGCCACCGAGCTGCGTCATCACGGACGATCCGACAACGCCCCCAGGACAGCATCATAATTATAATCCGCTTACCGCGATATATCCTTATATTTATCAACCATAAGCTCTTCGATTCGACTCGCGTTACCGACTTTGGCATACAGCTCACACTGAGCTTGGGCGTTTAAAGAACGATGGGGGGCTTTACCATTGAAAGCATTCAGGCAAACGCCACATTCTTTTCTTTTTCTTTTTATATTTATTTTTCCTTTTTACTACTGTGGCATTGCACATAGAGATAGATTGCTGGGATGAATCCTGCAATCGGTACATAGACCCGTGAGCGACAGGGCCGGGACGTATGGAGTCATGGTAAGGACGTCGGGTGTCCTTTGTTTCGAAAGTCAACCACGAGGTTTGGTAGTAGGTGCAAGGAAAGGCAGCCGACGGTTCCTTTCAAAGTTTACAGATCTAGTGTACCAACAATATTATGAAGAGGTTGGAAATCCTAAAAGCAAATCGAGTACACACGGTTCAATCTTCCCCTTGCATGATGAGATCGATCGCATGTTCGTCTCTTATAGGATGAACCCGCTTTGGCCTTGCCATCCAGGCAAAAAAGTGTGGGAGACTGTCAGGCAGGCGCTACCGGTAACCTCAGTGGCGTCTCAGCCACAACCCACCCCCACCTGAATGAAGTAAGGTCAAGCCACATTGCGTCTGAGCCCCGCCAACGTCAGTTTGGCGTACCTACCTAGCGTCGGGCTGCTTCTTCCATGTTTCGAGAGATGAAGTCATGAGGCTTCCGGCGTAGCTCGAAGCTCCTCCAACGCCGCCGCATTTCCACCACTGCGAGGCGTCTTCGTTCAAGATGGCAACGTGAGTTGCCCCGTTGCCCCGTTCTCGAGGATCCGAACAAAGTTTTGCTGACTGCTGCCCTCCTTCCTGCCCGTGTCTAGCATATCCAACATCCTGTCGCTGCCCTTTCGCAAATCCACCCACCTGTCGCTCTCCTCGACGATACGACAATACATCAACACCAAATATGACCAGCACCCGGACATGTTCCGTCAAGACCTCGAGGTCATCGACGCCCTGCGACGGGATGCGGTCAACGTGAGGGAGCCGCATCCCAGCGGCATCAAGAAGCTGCAGGCGTACGCGGGGCAACTGGTGTGGATCGGCGGCAAATTCCCAATTGACGTACGTCTCCCCGGCGCACTCACAACACTACGGGCGTTTTTCCTTTTTCTTTCTCCCCCCCCTAGAATGCTGACACGGCTGTGCTGTTAGATTGGCGCCGAATTCACGTGGTACCCAGCCCTGGGCTACAACACCGAGCGACCGATGGTGCGGAACAACCTGAAGTACGAACTCATGAACATCCTCTACAACCTCGCCTCCCTCTACTCCCAACTCGCTGTTGCGCAATCAAGAGGTGGTGAAGGGCTCAAGACAGCCGCTGGGTACTTCGCCTCGGCTGCCGGGGTGCTGGACCACATGCGGAAAGAGATACTGCCCGAGCTGCGCATGTCTGACCCTCCCGAGGACATGGACGCCAATACCCTAGAGTCGCTCTCGTACCTACTCCTGGCGCAATCCCAAGAGTGCTTCTGGCAAAAGGCCGCCATGGACGAGTACAAGGATGCCATCATCGCCCGGCTGGCCGCTCGCGTGTCGGATCTCTACAACATGGCGGGGGAGGCTGCGATGAAGAGCGAAGCCATCAGCTCGGCTTGGATCCACCACATGAGCGCGAAGCACCATCACTTCGCCGGTGCCGCCCAGTACCGCGCCGCGCGGGACTGTCTCGAAAAGAGGAGATACGGTGAAGAGGTCGCTCGTCTGCAGGACGCTGTGTCCTGCGTCAGCGAGGGCCTGAAGGAGAGCAGGGGTGGCTACCTTAACAAGGCAGTGCTCGAGGACCTAAACGGCCTGAAGCGCAAGGTCGAGGAGGACTTGAAGCGGGCCGAGAAGGACAACGACGTGATCTACCTTCGTGAGTATCGATGGACCCCGTGAGGGTTGGTAAGAGCCTGGGCTGACCCGTGTTCAAGAACCCGTCCCGCCAAAGTCGGAGCTCAAGATTCTCGACAGAGCCAACATGGCTGTCGCCAGAGTGCCTCCACAGGTGGTCAACCCTTTTGATTACCTCGGAGAGCAGGCCGAGTTCGGCCCTGCGCTTTTCACGAAACTCGTCCCGTTCTCCGTACACGCTGCCATCACCATCTACGAGCAACTCCGCGATCGGATAGTCAACGAGAACATCATTGGACAGATGGAGACGCTAACCGAGAAGATGCATGTTATGCTGAGCTCCCTCAATCTGCCAGGCTCGCTACAGGCTCTAGAGAAGCCGCTGGGCTTGCCTCACAGCTTGGTGCATCATGCGGAGGAGATACGACAGGCGGACGCTATCGGCCGAATCCAACGGGCGTTCTCAGACATCGACAAATTGCGAACTGCCGATCTCGCAGTCTTCAACGAAGGCAAGGCAATTCTCGCCGCAGAAGAAGAAGAGGACAACCGAATGAGACGCAAGTACGGCACAGATAGGTGGTCTAGGCCTGATAGCCGAAGCGACCCTCAGGGAAGCCGGCTCTGGGCCCAGGTGGCCGAGATTGAGGGCTACTTCGCGAGCAGTACGAGCAGCGATGCTGTCGTGAGGGACAAGTACAGGGAGGTCCAAGACATGCTCGAGATGCTCTCCGGTTCAGATCGGGCCATCATGGACTACGTGCCTTCCTCCAGGCGGATGGACATCCCAGAGCCCCTGAAGCCGGTGATAGGAAGGCTTCGCGGAGCCTATAACGATGTCCTCCGTCTCGAGTCCAAGAGGAGAAAGAAAGCAGACGCGCTGCGGGAAAAGGCCAGAACGGACGACATCAAGCCGGATATCCTCAAGGAAGCGGCACGTCTCGAGAGGACCTACCCGACGACGGCTATCGTTCCGGCGCACTTTGAGGACTTTTTTGAGAAGCGTCTGGACAAGCTTTACGACACCGAGATCGAGGCCGTCGCCAAGGAAGAGGATGAACAAGAGCGACTGATGTCGGAAATACAGAGAGTCAATCGGGAGTTTGAGAGTCAGAAGAGGAACCTGTCGAGCGGCAGCCGCGAGCGCGAGCAGGCGCTGCAGAGGCTCGACAACGCCTATTACAAGTACAAGGAGATTGTCAACAACGTCGACGTCGGACGCAAGTTCTACAACGACTTGAGCAAGGTCGTGGGGCCGAATTTCCGGGATCCGGTCAAGGCGTGGGCTGCGGAGCGACGGATAGACGCCAAGAGCCTCGAAGAGTGAGTTAAAGTTGAAGCCCGACGGACACCCTTTTACTAACCATGCGCTAGGGAGATCAGCATGCCGCCACTCGGCTCCCTCAACATCAGCAGGTCGCCGGTCCACTCTCCGACCGGCTCAAACTACGATCCGCGGGCTCAGTCCTACTTCAGCGCGAGCGTAGTCCCCGGCACCGCACCGCAACAACAGCAGCAGCAGCAAGGCTCCGCTCGACACTCGCCCGCAGAGGCTCACATCCAGTCATGGGCCGGCTCGACGGTCGAGCCGCAGCATCCGAGACCTGCGGCCGCCATGGCGGGCATGTGGCAGCCCGACATGGGCATCAAGTTCGGGGGTCAACCCGGCGGCGCACCGGTTCCGGCGCCGGCGTCAGCCAACGGACAGCCGCAGGCGCAGAACACGGCGAACCAGCCGCCGCAGCCGCAGCCACAGCCGCAAGGGGGCACTTGGAATCCCGGCTCAGGGATCAAGTTCGGATAGGACACGGCACGGTTCCCACCGCCAAGGGGAAAGAGGCAGTAAGGCTGGTGTATTTGATCTTACGGGGGAGGGCGAGCGATGGGGTCCGGCGTTGGTGTGGGTTTGTGTCGTCTCGCTCGATGTATCATAGCCCCGTCGCAAAGCACGCCTTGTCTCATTGGGTGGGTGGTGGATTTTCAGAAACTAGACAGCCCTCGTTTCAACCTTGCGGGATCGGGAACGGCAAGAAGGACTTTGTGTTTTTTTACAGAAGAACGGCCCCTTTGCGTCTTCTTCGTTGAAGGGGTTGGAGTCCCTCGTAGATGTTCCGTTATAGTATTATAGATCCGGACAAACCAACATGGCAGCTCTTATCCGCGCCAAACCGACGTTCGAACTGCTTACCGGAACACATGACCGTCAGAAATGTCTTTTTTACGGGTGGCCTACGTGGGACGACGTTGCGAGGGTTGGGTATTGCTGAGTACTGGGGCATGATACTTATACTGCTTCCCCCCCCACCTCGATGCCAAGTCTCAAGTACGGGAACTGGTGCCTTTGGCTGCGCGGCCGCGTTGTATATATTCCGGCATATGAAATCATCAGAGAAGGGGGGGGGGGGGGTTGGAGCGTGGTTCCTTGCTTTCGCGTATACTGTTTTTTTCATTTTCCATTGCAAAAGGTATGAATAAGGATATTGTGCAAAATCCGGTCCGAGGCGACGACACATGCAACGCGCCGTGGAAACTCTTCTCTATCGTTGTACTGTCTTCCCGGGGGTAAAAACTGAAGACCGTCGTGGCGAAAAAGCCAGTCGACCGGGATCCAAAATACATTAAGCCTTTCATCCGTTTTGCCTATCGCCCATGTTTGACCCTTCTTTGTCTCCCGCCTGGTCTTAAAGAACACACGACTAATAAATACCCCCTCCCCCCATGTGAGTTGAAAAGAATATGAAGATTCACGGGCACGTTTATATGGAGTTTCCGGCGATTAATGTGGCGCCTGCTGTTGTTTATCAGTCTCTGATGCCACGCTTGAATTGCGGTAGCTCTCTCCATCGGTTGCTATTACCATTCTACAGTAAACAAAGATCGCCCGGTTTGTAAGCTGTATCACAACGTCTTTATATACTCTTTTTGCCTTTTTTAGCTTTCTTGACGTCTCCCCCCCCAAAAAAAACTGGGCACCATGCTAGTCCACAACTGGACCGTTATGACTCGTCCCTACGGATACACCAAGGTACACTTCGCAAGGCGGTTGGTTTCCTCGTGAGGTCGCCAGGTATACGATAATGGCGATACAGTTGGAGAAAACACAGTGCAAGGACTCGTCTGTACACATGACGCTGGGGGAGGAGTCTTTTTTCCGGTTTCACCGTCCAGAGTGCCAAACCTCCCTTACACACAAGCGGAGTGGGATTTGCCCCGACGACATGCCTTCGACAAAGGGGTGTTTGAGGCGTTGGGGAAAAGTGAAGTTGCTTGATATTAACACGCTTTGTCTCTCTCAAACTTTTGCAGCCCCGGCGCTGCTCCTTTTTGTGGTATCCTTTGTACGTCATTATAGTCCAATATCCGTCGAGAGATATAAACGAAAAGCCCCCCCTCCTCCTGGCTACAGGATGGGTCATCATACAAGTGGCAAAAAAAAACCCCTACAAAAGAAAACCTGGACGGCCGTGGGTAAGGAAGCCTTCTCTTCACTGGCCAATGACCACGTTCCTCTCCTGCCACCACTTGTGCAGCGGGGGCACAGCCGAGCACAGCATGTGTATCGGCGTGTCGAGGAGGAGCCGGTCGATCTCCTCCGGCACCATGCCCTCGACCGTGCCCAGCCGGATAATGTGCATGTCGTAGTCGCGCAGCATGCTCGAGAGCCTCGGCGGTATGCCCGGCACCTGGAGGAGGAAGTAGCTTCTCTCCAGGAGCCCGGTGCCCGTCATGTTGTCCTTGATTTCCTGTGTCGTCGCATCCACTGTGAGAGAAGGGGAAATCAGCAAAAGTTCGGACAACTCGCGGTTTGCGACCCCCTCTCTTCTCTCCCTCTCACACACACACAAAATTGGGGAAAAGAGCTGTACTTACACACGCCGTACCTGCTCATCTCCGTCTCCGTCTCCAGGATGCGGTACTTCCCGAACAAGGGGTCGGCCGTCTCCAGCTTCCTCGACTGGACGAACATGTTGTACAGGTTGATCTCGAACGGCCCGCCGTGCGCCGCCCACACGGCCCAGAACCCCTCGCCGCCGTGCGCCGCCTCGACGTGCCGGACGAGCTCGTCGAGGACCCGCCGCTCGACCATCCACTCCTGGCTCTCGAGGCCCCAGTACTCGGCGCCGAACGTGCGCGCGGGGAGGCCCAGCACGCCCGCCGCGCCGCGCGTGAAGTTGCGCATCGGCTCCGTGTTGGTCATCCGCGACCGCCAGACGGTCGGGGCCCGGGCGTGCGCCGCGAACGCCGCGCGCGCGCCGAACGGCTGCACGACGATGGACTCGGAGTCGAGCCACAGCGCCCAGTCGTAGTCGAGCGCCAGCGCCGCCGCCAGCTTCTTGATCGCCTGGTACTGGTACTTGCCGAGCGCCCTGAGCAGCGCCGACGTGTCGTCGGCCGTGATCCTGCCGCCGCCCTTGCTCTCCGTCAGCGAGTGGAACATCGGCGGGAGTATGTCGAAGAGGTTGATGATGTCGACGTCGGGCCGCGGCCCGCCCACGTTGCCCGGCGGCACGGTGAAGATGCTGAACCTCTCCCCGCAGGGCACCAGGTCGTTCTCCATCGCGGCGCGGAGCGTCTCGCGCTCGGACGAGTCCGACACGATGATGTGGAACCTGATCTCCCTGTAGTCGGTGCAGAGGCACATGAAGGACTGGAGAAACTCGATGGTGAGCGGTATGTCTGCCGTCTGTGGGGGGGTTCATTCACCCGCAATTAGTCGATGACGATCTCACCAAGAGTTGTTGGGCCAGGAAGGACGGGCGGGGGGAGGGGGGGAGGGAGGTGAGAAGGGCCTACATAGGTTGGCATGATGAAGGAATACTTGAGCCCGCTGAGATCAGGCTCGTTCAGCATCAACGGGTTCGCGCCATTGTTGGGGCCGTTTTGATTCGTGAGCCTGTCGGGGACGCTTCCGAGCAGGGAGGACGTGTAAGTGTCCGAGTGCAGCCACAGCTTGTAGCCGAGACCTCCCAAGAGAAGGACGATGCAGGTCAGGCAGCCCAGGTAGAGTACGCGTGCCTCTCTCGGGCGCAGCAGGATGCCTTTGGACAGGTTCATATTCGTCGATGACAGAAACCCAGAAGTCGTGAAAAGGGTCTTGGCATCCGCGACCCGACGAAGCGGACGAGACCCAGACCCCGAGGGCCTCTATAAAGGCCTGGAGAAATGATACGTTCCTCATGAAGGGGAAGGGGGAGGGGGCGGGAAGGGCCGGCACAAGGGAAACTGAGGTGACCTTGACCAAACGCCCGGAGGCTCTCCGGCAATCGGCAAGGGAACCGAAGACATGAGATAATGGAAACAAAGATAGGCTGGTGGGCTCAGCGGCAATACTACTAGACGATCACAGCTTGTCTCAGCGGCGCCCGTGTCTCAACTCTGTGTCACATTAAACAGCAACTCTCAGCTTTCGTGGGCTCGCCGAAGACTGGCGGTGGGTGAGTCCTGGCGTTTGTCTTTGCCAATGCAGGGTTATGCCAGACTCGCCCATCCGGAAACCCAGTTTATCTTGGACTCTGAAGGGTTGCCATCTACGAATAGCCCCCTTACGAGTTCTGCGCTGGCAGCCCATGTAACCTCATGAAAGCTTGTAGTCTCCCTGGGGAGGGGGGTTCTCGTCAACCCTGGTTGCTTTTTCCTACCAGGAAGCATCATTTGTGGAGATGTATACTTGGATGAGGTGGAAGTCGGAACAAGACTCCGATGCTGGGTTCGTATCCTACAATAGTTTCCAACCACTGGGTCACGGCTTGCGGTCACACATTTGCAGTCTTCTGTGTGTCATGGGTCCTTCCCCGGAACTCGCGTATACGCGAGACGGAATGATTTTCCTCTCGCGACTCGACGTCAGTATCAGATGCCGTCCGTCGAAAAAAGCGGAAACTCCGAGAGCTGAGTTTGTGTGATGTACATGGCTGGCCCGGTAGTACGGTTGGGCATGCCAGCCGTCCATCAATTATGCCGTCTTACATATAGGGTTTTGACGGACTCCCCGTCCTTGCACCCAAATTGCCCAACATGTCATCTCTCGGGAAGCTCCATGTGAGCAGGAATCAACCATGGCCATGGCAGCCGAGAAGCATCGCATAGCCCCAACCTTGGTTCTTACGTAGTAATAGTAGTAGTAGTTGTTGTTGTTGTGTTGAGTATTGGGCACAATACATCGTACTGTGTTTTTCCAACTGTATCGCTCTATTATCGTATACCTGGCGACCTCACGAGGAAACCAACCGTCCTGCAAACTGTACCTTGGTTCTTACGCAGGCCCACAAAGCGCGGGGTGAGGGTGGGAGGACACAAAGGCTTCTTTTTCCTTGTCCTTTTTTCACAGCTCATCCCCGGGCGTCCCGTCGGCCGGCAGGGCTCTCGTGCTCCAGGTACCGCTCCTCCACCGGGACGCTCTTGTACGCGTCGGGGACCCCGGCCTTCTGGTACCAGTACGCGACGACGTCGTAGAGGCACCTGTTGTTGTTGCCGCCGCCGCCCCAGCGGTTGGGCTTGTACTTCTCAATGTACGCCTCGAAGCTCTCGTGGAAGGGCACGTCGTCGCACACGTGGAAGCGGCAGACGGACGTGTGCCCGTTGGCGTCCAGCTCGACGTGGGGCTGGCACGCGTAGGCGCTGTCGAACGTCGGGAAGGGCGGCTCCGCGGCCCACGCGTAGCCGACGTAGTCCTCGGACCCCGTGCCGAACGTCGACGGGAACCGCTCGCCGTCGACGAAGAACTTCTCGTCGCCCTCGCCCCACCACCAGTCGACCGACTTGCGCCCGCCGACGCCGTACCACCACTCGTCCGCCGGCACCTCGGGCTCCTCCCAGCGGTTCCAGACGTGCATCTGCACCCCGCAGAACCGCCCCGGCCCGCTGCTGCCGCTGCTGCCGCCGCTGATGCTGCCGCTACCGCCGCCGCCGCCCTCGCCGTTCAGCATCAGGAGGGGCCAGTCGATGCCGCGGCCCTCCCGGCGGGGCTTCTCGAGGAACGCGTCCCGGTGCCACTTTGCGTGGAACCGCAGCATGTCCGCGGCCGGCCTCTCGAGCGGGCGGTGGCAGACGGCGACGACGAGCCTCCGCTCCTCGCCGCCGTCGTTGCCCACCCTGATCGCGGCGCGCTCGGAGAAGGGCATGAACCAGTGGCTGTAGAAGCCGCCGCCGTCCGTCGACCCCTGCGGGAGGGCCCGGTACGTCTGGACGCCGGGGACGCTGCCGAAGAAGTCGCCGAGCGGGGCCCAGACGCTCGGGGACTCGTCGCGGTCCCAGGTGATCTGGAGGACGAGCTCCCGCAGGACCCGGGCCGTCCGCCGCGGGTCATCCCCCCCCTCGGGCAGGTCCAGCGGCACGACCCGTATCCCGGTGACGGCCCGGTTCCCCGTGATCTCTCGCACGTCGCGGACCTCCCCGGGGCCCACGGCGACCGTGAGCGTCTCCAGCGTGTCGCCCTCGGACCGGGGCAGCGCGGACCAGCCGCGGCGGCCCAGCTCGCGGTCCGCCGCGGCCAGGGCCAGGCACGCCTCCCGGTCAAAGGTGCCGTCGAAGCGCGGCAGCTCCGTGTCCTTGGGGAACGACGTGTACGTGAAGTGGTAGTAGGCGCCCCATCCCGGCCCCAGGCGGATCTTTGCGTACCTGCTGTACGGGATGGGGATGAAGCTGTTGCGGCCGCGCGACAGCGTCGGCGCGATGGAGGGGAAGTTGCACGGCATGCCCTGGAAGCGGTCAAAGAAGTCACGGAAGGGCGTGTCGACGGCGGGCTTGTCGTCGTCGTCGATGAAGATCTGGATGCGGCCGACGCCGGGCATGGCGGACCAGCTGCGCCAGATGACGCCGGGCCCGCGCTGCTCAAAGGCGACGGCCCAGCGGCCCTCTTCCCGGATGACGCCGCGGCCGTCGTCGTTGGCGTCCCAGTCGATGTAGCGGTCCGTCTCCGGGTCGTAGCGAGACCGCCTGTCGTAGCTCGACATGCAGCCGCCGCGCTCTCCCGGGCCTGGCGGCTCGGCAAGACGCTCGAGGTCGTAGAGCCGGCGGACAAGGTCGGGGTAGGTGAGCCGCATTGTGGACTTTGGGGGTTCGCTGGAGGGGACAGGTCCCAGATGATGAGGCGGCCTCTCTTCTAAAAAATCGGATTTTGTCTTGCAACACAAAGTCCGGTTGCCAGACTTCGTACAAAGATTGTCAATGACTAGTTTAGAGTTTCGTCGACCGTGTCACGCGCGGGATCCGAAATACGCCGTCGGTTTCTCGTAGACACCTCGGGTTTTGCACTATTGACCGCCGGCGTCTTTTGGAACCCCGCGTTGCGTGTGAGCTCTCGTCGGGTGCCGCCTTGCGTCCAGCCAAGGCTACTCATTGATGCTGAACTGCTTCTTTGATTCGCCCCCCGCTGTTGGGAGGCGTTGCATTCGGTTCGCCCTCCCAAAACCTTGGTCGGCGGTGGCGGCTTCCTGGGACCGTATAAGACAAGTCTCGGAACCTCTCCCTCGTGGGGGTGAAAGAAGACAGACTCAGCCTTGCTGAGCCGAAGGGAGGAAGTAAGATTTGGTCTCTCAAAGGGTCTCTGGCCGGAGGAAAGCCACGTTGCCCAAGCGGAAATCTGCTGTGCATCTACCTCCTAGGTGAGACAGCGAAGGCTTAGCGCGACCACATCAGCCATGAGATATGGCAAGAAACCCAATGTAACCTCACCCCCAAAGGGACCCCCAAAGGGGCCGTGAGGGATGACGCACGAGGCAGGGTTAAATACCGAGGAGGGCGTGGGGGGGTTTCACCTATATTGTAGGAAACACAGGTGTTGTCTCGAGCATTGGGCATGATACTTGGACTGTGTCCTTCTATCTGTATCACTATTATTGTGTACCTGGCGACCTTACGACCGCCTTGATAACGCACCTCAGCACAACTGTCATGGGTATCGCAAGTTATCTTGCAGGAAGCACAGCCTCTTATCAATACGTACAACTGCCATGAGTCTCGCAAAGAGCCAAGGAAGCTAGCTAGCTCACACGTCTTGCGCCAATCCTTGCATGGCTTCACGGTCAAGCTTATACGAACGCAACAGCTCGCCCGGATTCTCCTTTTCGACAGTCCACAGTGGCCCCCCCCCTCCCCCCCGCGCGCACTCACTCAGACTTCCGTCTTGTTCCCGTCCCCGGCTCGCGCGGCGACTTCCTCAGTACACGCCCGGGATAATGGTCCACTTCCTCCTCACTTTTTCCTCGCCAAACTGCTCGATGTACCAGCGACGCCCGCTCCTCGCTCGCGGGAACATGGACAAGACCTCGTTCAGCAAGAAGGCGCGGGCGGGGACGCTCCACCCGGAGGCCATCCAGAAGCCGAACCACTCGACCCACTCGCAAAAGTAGTGGGGGAACAGCATGTGGCGGAACAGCATGGCCTCGGGGATCCGGTAGTGCTTGTCGACGGTGACGGCGCGGCGCGGATCCCCCGCCTCCCGCCTCTGCTCGCGGGCGACCTTCTCCTGGCGGCGGCGCTCGGCGCGGCGGATCTCGCGGAGCTCCTCGTCGTGCAGGTAGTTGCCGACGAGCCCGAGGTAGAAGACGGCGATGCCGGCGACGAACTGGGCGACGCCGCCGAGGCCGAGGGCCCTGTCCCACTGCGGCTGGGTGGTGGGGCCGTAAGCGGCGAGGTAGCTGCCCAGGCAGGTGGCGTTCATGAGCTGGAAGGCCACGGCCGAGAGGGCGACGAGGATGTGGATGGGCGACATGGAGGGCTGGATGATGGGGAAGAGGACGGCGCGGTAGGCGTAGTGTATCGTCTAGGGAGACGCGATTCGTCCGTCAGCCACATGGGTCCGGTCCACGGATTTTGTTTTCGATTTTGTTCCCCTTCTTTTTCAAAAGAGGTATCCAAAAGAGGTATCCAGGGGGACAACGTACGAATAACCCGGCGAGCACCTTGTTCTGCCACGGCAAATCATCAATGCCGACCTGGCGCGGCAGGGTGTTCATGATGTACAGCAGCGTCGTGACGCCGGGGATCTCCATCAGGAACCAGCCGACGCGGCCGGGGAGGTTGAGGCGGCTCTGGACCGAGGTCTTGCCCATGCCGTACCAGCTGACGACATACTGCAGCGAGCCGATCTGTTCGTCGGACGCGTTAGCAGCGGAATGAAAGAGAGGAGGAAGAAGATGCAGACGTACCACCGGCCACGCGAACTGCCAGACCGTCGTGATGGTTTCCCAGTTCTCCCGCGTGGGCGGGAGCCACCCCTCGATCAGGGCCATGGCGGTTTCGAATGCGAGTCTGTGTGTGTGTGTGTGTGTGTCGGCTGGGAATATCAATCGAGGGCCTCTGTGGGATTTGGGGGAATGAGGTGGTGTTCCAACAAAGAGACACAATCTGAGTTCCTGATCCCCCGCAGACAATTCTGTGCTCGCGTGGTGTTGTGGTGTTTTGTTTTGTTTTGTTTTGTTTTGTCTTGTGTTCCCGCGAGTTCCGTGTGCGTGCTGGCTGTGAGTGAGTGAGTGAGTGACTGGGTGAATGAGTGAGTGAGTGCTGCCCCCTCGCCGGAAATTCAATGCGACTCAATGACATCAAAATCGCGGTAGTGACACGCATGGAGCAATGAGGTATCCGTAGGTACCTACTTAGGTGCAGTGTACCTACCTGTTTATGTATGTAACCGTACCTAGGTACCTAGGTACCCACCAGGAACCCCGCGAATCGGGAGGCTCTTCCCCGCTCGCTACCTGGGTACCTGACCTGCTGTGTGTCCGCCTCTCCCGCAGTTTTCCCCTTGCAGCGCCCCCTCCTCTCACAGCTTAGATTTAGGAGATACGCTGCGCACCTAAATATCGACTTGCAACTCCGTATATATATACATATGTGTATATATATACATATGTATATATATATATATATATATATATACTCCGTATATACATATAGAGGCATTTCACATAGTATCTAAGCAGGTAATCACTCACTCCGGGCATAACCAAACTTCATCTTCGTAAGCTCGTCGATTTTCACTATCGACGATTGACCTGACCGTAAGCCATGAATGATCCCAACGCCGTCCGCTGACAAGACCAGCATGTTTGTACACCGACAACAATAACAACAGAAAAAAGATGACTTGCAGCTCTCTTTCTCGCTTCGCCGAGAGACGCAGAACATCCATGCCTGCGCGCGCGCGCCAGAGAGAGAAACCAAACGTGACAAAAACAAAAACGCCCGTTCATGAGATAGAGCACCCAGGCTCCGTCTGCCCTCTGCCCTCCGCCCTCTCCACCCCTTCACATGACGATGCAATCCCTTTCTCTTCCTCCCTGAGAGCTTCCCACCACTCCGCCAGGTCCCATTACCCGGCCTCGACCGCCGCCCACCATCGGCCGAGGAGCCGAAAGCGGAAACGACGGCCCCGCCCCGTTCCCGTACCGCCCCGTGGTCGGGCTGCTTGCGTGGTGGTGAGGATGCCCGGGCGGCGGCTCGTACTTGGCTGCCGCTTGCGCTTGCTCGTAAGTCGGAGGCGCATCGTCGAGCCCTTCGTCCGCCGGCCGATTCACCCCTTGCCGCCGCGTAGGCGCAATCGGTGGCACGAGTGGCCGCACCAGCTGCGGCGGCTGACCCGGTTGACGCCCTGACGATGGTGGCACCGTCGAGGAGCTGGTGTTGGAATTGCGCCGGCTGCCGAGTGGGGCCGTCGTGTTGGAAGCGCTTGTGCTGCGTGCCGTGCCCGCCCGCACAGCCTGCCTGTTGGCGGAACGTCTGGTCGTCGGGCCTTGCTGCAGCCGCGCCTGCTGCTCAATGTACTGTTCACTCAGCAAGCTCTCTCGTCGACGCGCAGACTGTTCCGCCCTGTGCCGCTGCTCTTCCTCCTCCTGCAGCTGAAGGGCAAGCGCCAGATCCCTGTCCTCCTGCTCGTGGTTGGGTGACAGGGGTGCCTCGTGCGGGTTCGATGGCGCATCGAGCTTCTTCTGACGACCGCGGCCCTGCACAGTCGTCCAGTCTCCTCCTCTGTTCTCATTCCTAGTGTCGATCCTAAGCCCGCCTGCCGTGTTGCTGCCGCCGCCGACGCTCTGTTGCTCACGGGAGCTCCCGCGAGACTGCTCGCCCTCGCCGCCCACAACGCGGAAGTCACCAGAGTAGTACTCGGTGCGCTCGCCATTCACATCAGCTAGCGATTCCCAAACAACCTCGTCGTGCGTGGCATAGCCCGCATCGGTAACGAGCACGAGCAGCTGATGTGTCGAAGGGTGCCGATAGAGAGTGGAAAAGTGGTCGTTCCGGAAGAGGATGGCAAAGGACCCGGGCTTCATGGCTCTCGTAATGACGTCCAGGCCCGACCGCGTCAGCTGCGTCGCAGAGGTTTCCAAGAACTCCTTGATCGCCTGGATATCTGAGTAAACCTCCTCCTCTTCCTCCGTCAACGTGCCCAGCCTCTCCTGCAGCTCCTCGTCCCGGAAGAGGAGCGTCTGCACGTCCTCAAACGAGGCAGCCTGGCGCTCGAAGGCGGCATATGCCGGGTCGTGCTTGGACGGCAGCCATCCGTGGATCAGCGGAATGGCAAAGGCAGAGTACAGCGCCATCTCGTTGGTATATTCAAACGTCCCGGGGATCAGGTCGTCGCGCTCCGTCGGGTGCAGGTGCGTGAGCGAGGTGCGCTTGAAAGCCTTGACAATCTCCGGGGTCGGGACGAAGCGCGGATTCACGTTCATGCCCGTATGCAGCCCCTTGAGAAATTCGTAGAGCAAGGACACGTCCGGCAGCGACTCTTGCGTCCTCCTCATGAGCTCGTCAACGACGGCGTCCAGCAGGTACCCGAGGCTGATCTGTTCTCGGGAGCGGAGAACCTGAACAAGCGCCGTGTCCGACAGAGAAGGCGGTGTCGTCAGCGTAAGCGCGTTGACCAGGGCCAGCAGCGGGCAAGGGCCGTTGGCATTCTGGACGAGTATGGGCGAGATGCGCGGGTTCTTCTCGGCGTTGTGGTCGTACCAGGCAATGTTCTTGATTTGGTACGTCTCGGACTTGCCGTCTACGGGGCGTGGCGGCTGCCGGGGCGGTTGGCCTTCGTCATTTCGTGGCGGTAGAGCTGGAGGTACCGTTGCGCCTGTAGAGTGCTCCGAGGACTTCTGCTCGGGTGCCTGTGACCTTCCCGGCGGCGGGCCAGCGGGCGGCTCAACATCGACGAGGTTCCAATCATCCATGGGGGCGTCCTCGATAATGGGAGGGGGTACTACGGGAGCGGGGGCTTTTCCCTTGCCTTTGTTCTGTGAGCCAGCGTCATCCCACACATGCTGGTCTTGGGCGGCATCGTCCACCACCGGCCTCGGCGCGTCCGCCGGCTTCTTTATCTGGTTCTCCGGCAGGTCGTCCCACGCCGGTGATGCGGGTTCCGAGGGCAGAGACAGAAGTGCTGGGGATGTTGGTATTGCGGGCAGCTTCGGGCCCTGCGAAGCAGCCCCGGCGTTACCCTCCGAGTCTCCGCTATGCCGAGTGAGCGGAGACTGGTGTGCGCTAACGGGAGTGGCTCGCTGAGCATGCTGGTCGAGAGCTGGCTGCCACGGATTGTTACTCATTTCGCCGGTGCTCATCTGCGACAGAGGCTGCAGCGGGGGCATCTCTGGGGAACTGTTGTTGTCGTTGTTGTTGGGCGGCGGTGTTGAGCCGGAGTCTGCCCGGACCTCCTTCCTCTTGAACGGGTTTGTGTCGGATCGCGCTGGCGATGGACCTGGACCCGGCCGTAACACCAGCGGGACATTGTCTGCGTCGATTGTTGGCACGCCGGCAGTTGGGGGTCGGCTGCGTTGAACGTCGTCCCTGACACCACCGCCATTGCTCGTCTGGGGCCCATGTGCCGCAAGCCCGCCTGGCCTCAGCGACTCGGGAAAGTCTTGGGGTATTGTTTGCTGTCTAAGGGGGGCGGCGGCGCCGTTTTGCTGGGAAGCATCGCCAGAGGCACTGCCTGCATCGGTGGACGGAGAGTCGGTGGCGGTCCATAGCTCCTTTCGCATGTCTTGTACGCGGGGGGCGGCGTTGGTGTCGACGTAGTTATCGTCGCCGGGGACGGACTTTCGGGTAACCATGTCGACGAGGGTCCCGAGGTCTCGGACTGGGGAGTAGCAGGTATGTCTTTGTTGGGAATGCGTCTGCTCGTCGGCGAGCTTTGGGGAAGGACGGAGAGGAGGAGGGGATGTCAGATCAGGGTATTGTCGGACTACTAATTAATTACTGCTCGAGGTGGGAAAGGAAGCTTAGCTGCTGGAGCTGCAGGCGGGGTTGGGGTCGGTCGGTCGGTAAGCGGGCTGTGAGTGAGTGAGTGTGAAAGAGAGAGAGCGAAGCTCCTGGAGGTGTCGTCATTCGGGCGGGCTGGCTGGCTGTTAATAGAAAACCCCCCGGGCTATTGCAGGCAATTAATTAGCTACCCGACCGCTAGACAGGGTCCTGGGGCGGCCGTTGGGAGGGAGGTGAGGTTACCTAGGTTGAATTGGGGGTGGCTTGTGAATCTTTCCCCGGCCTCTGCTCGAAGTCGACAATGACAGGAAGCCAAGATGATGAAGCAGCCAGTATTTGCAGGTTGCAAGTAGGATGGCACAATTTTGGTTTGAGAAGAGAGAGAGAGTGTGTGTGTGTGTGTGAGACAGAGAGAGAGAATGTGTGTGAGTGAGTGAGTGTGCGAGTCTGAGCCAAGCCTCCTGCTGCTGCTGCAAGAGAGAGAGAGAGAGAGAGCGAGAGAGAGGAACCTGGAAACCGAAGGAAGCCAAGACCACCTTGTGCTCTAGCGACAGCGACAAGAGCAAGAGCAGCGCGCAGCGCAGCGCAGTTGCATGCACGCAACACGGAACGCAACGCAACGCAGCGATGGACATGGACATGGACTGGTCATGGTTGGACATGGACAAGTGGCGGTGCGGCTTTCTACCCCCCCACCACAAACCACCAAATGCAGACGGGTAAGCTGGAAAAGGTACGTAACGTAGGTAGGTAGGTACGGCTGGCTGTGCACTCACTGTGCGTATCCCATGCATGCATCCATCCATCCTATCCAGTCATCTCTTTGCTGCGTATGCTGTGTTTGCTGTGTTTCTTAGGGTACTTCAGACAAGACTCCCATATACATCGCATTCAGAGAACTGGCATGATGGGCCCGCCTCATCTCACGGCGACTGATTGACGTCGATATCGTACTTGGGGAGGGATCCGCAGGGGGACGACGACGACGACAACGACGACAATAGCCTTCACGGGCTTATTCACCCACGCCATTTCAATGCGCCATCAAGCAGGTATTTCGCCTGTACGTACTCCGTACTGTGTAAGCTTTCCCGGACCTGGGAGCCTCCATCCGCTGGAGCTTGCGCGTCCACTCGTCAATACGAGTGAGCAACCTCTCGCCCCCCAATCAGCCACCCGCTCGTCTGAAAGCTCAGCTACCTAGACGGCGTCGCGGTACCGAGAGGTGGCGGGAAGGCTACACACAAACCGACGAGGATGGAAGACACGATGCAGTGTATCGATCGTTCCTGGTATTCTCAACCACGGAACACCCGGAATAAAAGACTGCGGGACGGAAAAACATAAATAGAACATGGGAAGAAACGATACCCCGGTCGGCGCCCGTGGACATGAAGATGTGGCGCTGATCGTCTCAGCCACATCAGTGACCACACCAGAGAGAGAGAGAGAGAGAGAGAGAGAGAGGACGTACTATGTACTTTCCCCACTCGCCATTTCCTCCGCCTCCAGCCACCGCCCCATGGGTGGCCCCCGCGCCATGACGCAACGGGTCCCGCGCGGTGCTCCGTGCCCGCCACTTCCGGAACAGGGACAGACCCCGCTTCGCCGTCCGTCGTCCTTCATCCCCGACGGGGTCGCTGGCTGCTCCTGCTCTATACTAACAGCCCATCACCGGATTTCCGGTGCGCGCGTGCTAAAGCTCAAGCTTCGGGCATTGGGGGAGGCAGGCAAGTGCCATACCATTGTACCTAACAATCGCATGTAGTGCATAGTCTAGGCCTTTCACTCTGAAAAAAAATAAAACAAGACAAAATAAAAATAAAAAAGCGCCCGAGCCTCCGTTTCAAGACAGGCTTCCCATAGGGAGAGAGATGAGCCGCACACCGGCCTCGGCCACGCGCTGCGAGAGCCCAACGACCCAGTCGCTCATGGGGTCGGTCCATTGGGTTCCTTGAAGAGCTGAGCTGGGTCCCGCATCGAGCATGAACTGGTCGAGCATGAAAATGTCTCCGAGGGCGGGGCGGGGTGGAGGGCATTAGTAAAGGACTAGCGAACCTTGCATGCTCGTACCGTTGGTTGGCATCTCTCGATTCCGCTCCATTTCCCATCCTTTTTATCTCAACACCTCTCTTGTCGAACATGCTTCATACCGCCCGTTCGTGCGGCCATGGGACGGTTTGACGCTAGGGGGAACGTGCCTGCAAATGCCTGTTTGGATACACACACACACACACACACACACAAACGCGTTCCTTGTATGCCTCCCATCGTTGTGGTCCTTTCATCACCCTCCTCACCGCGGCGTCCCCTCATCTCTCCCTTGCTTCAGAGATGGAGAGGTTGCATTCGGGCTGGCTCACTCAGGAACCTCTTGTTATGAGTAATGACGGGAAACCTGCGGCCTCAGGGAAACACGTCGTTGGCCGAGGGGTCTGCGTACCGTACGATCTGACCTTTTGCTCCCCTTGTTTCAATAACTTGGCCCGATCCATCCTCTTCGCGGCGTCTGATTCCGGCTTTGCGCCACAAAGCCAAGCTTTCAACGGGAAAGGAGAGACAAAAAAAAAACCCCGGCACGGAATAAGCACGCCAGGCGACCGCGCTGGACGGTATGGAAATCGGGGTCCCGAACTCTAAGCATACCCTTTCCGGTTGAAATGCTTCCTGGTCCCGGCATCTACACCAACCTCAAGCGGGGGGGGGCTCTGGCGTTGAGCCTGCGAACTGAAGGTGATGGTTCGAATGACTTGATAAATATAGATATACTGCAAATGGCGTTGCCTCCTCGACCACATTATTCCCGGCCTCCAGATTACGGGCCCCCCTTGCAATCGACCTGGCCTCCAGTCAGCAACGACTGACTGGCATAGCGTCATCCTTCAAGCCGAGTTGGAGCCCAGCGGCGGAAGGCATGGTTCGGACACCCCTCCCCCTAAATCTTCATTGTCGTTCGCTCGCAGTGGGCGTCACCCAAGCACCCCGTCGTACAAGACTCTCCGCGGCGCGGCATGAGCCCTAGAAGCTTCTCCCGTTTCGAGCAAACCTCCACCCCCCGGTAGGCGTAGGGGGGGGGGGGGGGGGGGGGGTTGTCCATGAAAGTGTAGTGGACCAACTTTACGAATTGTGATGTGACACGAGGGATGGAGGAGAAAGAAAAGTAGGCAGGTATTGGGAACTCGAGTTTGCCAATCATTTCAAGCGATACACTTCCTTTCCGAGGCTTTTTAGACATGTCTAGAGGGGCACACGAGTCGACGAGAAGCGCATGAGGGCAGTGATGGTAAGCAATAGAAGAACGAAACGCCCGTTCAAGCCACTTCCTACCGGAAAACCATGACGCCTGCGTAAAAAAAAAACGACAGACAAAACCATCTCACGAGCAGAGTGAAATTTTTTTTTTATACCAATCACGGTTTCTAGGGCCACCCACCGCATCCCAACCCGTCGTCCGTGACACTTGCACGACACCCGCTGAAAATAACGAGCCACCAGGGCAACTTTGGTGACGAGGGAAGGAGGCGGGATACGGAATATGTAGGAATAATACTGTCTCGCAGGAGAGGGGAAATGCCCTGGCGCGTACCTCCCCCCCAAGAACAATGCTATGAATCTCATTACTTTCCCAAGAACGCCGAATTAGACCAGAAAACCCGTCCTCTTCTACATCCCCCCCCCCCTCCCTCTTCCTCCCTACCCCATCAACAGCTCCCGACAGCCGGCCATTTCTCAGCCGATGCAAAGGACAAAAACTCCCATTTCTTACACAACCCTTCGGGGGGATGACCGTACACACACACACATCCATCGACCTCTATATTAGACACAAAAATACTCATGACCTCCCCACGCGGAACGTCTCCAGCCGCTTACACGACGGCATCTCGAACGCGTCGGCCTGGCGCATCTTCTCCGGGTCCTGGAAGAACCAGCCGCTCGCGGCGTCGTACATGCGCTGCCGCGCCATCAGCTCGTTCTCGCACTCGAACCGCAGCGTCCGCACGAGGTTGTTCTCGGCCGTCTGGTCCAGCTGGCTGAGCTTGCCCTTGCTGAAGCCCTCGACCTCCCTGGGGTTGACGTAGTACTTGACGTTGAGCTTGGGCGTCGTCCGCCCCAGCGTGTTGGCCCCCTTGGGCCCGTCGTAGACGATGCTCGGCGCCGCCGGCCCGCCGCCGCTGAAGAGGCTCGAGATGAGCGGGAACACGAAGAGCAGCAGGATCGGCAGCAGACCCATGAGCGTCGAGAGCCCCCCGCCCTGCTGCTCCGCCGCCGCCGCGTCGCGCGGCCTCCTCCGCGGCCGCGCCCCGCCGAACTGGTGCACCCTGAAGCCCGGCCCGCCGCCAAAGTTGAAGACGAACTGGGGTCCCGTGTCGAAGCCGCCTGCGCGTTTCCCTCGTTAGCCAGAACCCTTTTCAATCAAATGCAGGTCACCGGGGTAAAAAGAAGAAAAAAAGCTCACCTCCAAACGGACCGCCGCCGCCGAACCCGCCGCCCCCAAAGAACCGCTGGAACATCTCCTCGGGGGTCATCTCCTCCATGCCGCCACCGCCACCACCACCTCCTCCCCCGCCTCCCCCGCCGCCGCCGCCTCCTCCTTGCCGTCTGCCGAACCCGCCGAACGGGTTCTGCGCCTGCGCCTGCCCGAAGCGCGAGTCCGGGTCCGTGCCGAAGCGGTCAAACTTCTCGCGCTTCTCCTTGTCGCCCAGCACGCTGAAGGCGCGGCTGACCATCTTGAAGGCCTCGTCGGCGTTCTCGTGGCCGTTCTTGTCCGGGTGCGTCAGCAGCGACAGCTTGCGGTACGCCTTCTTGATCTCGCCCTCGGTGACCGTCGTCTTGACGTCCTCGAGGCCGAGGATGTCGTAAAAGGCCGTCGGCGAGCACTTGCGGATCCGCAGCACCGCCGCCTTCTGCTCCGCCGTGTACGCCCGGCCCTGGTTACCCTGGTTGTGCTCGCGGCTGCGGGCGCCGCCGCTGCCGCCCGCGTCGGCACCCGAGGCTGTTGCGCTCGGCATGGTGCCGCTTTCGAGGGTGGTCTTTTTTTTTCTTTTTCTTTTTCTTTTCTGTTTGTTGAATTTCAAGCCTCCCTTTCGTTCCCTTTGCGAGGAGGGTGGGTATTTGTGTTTTGGTTTCGGTGATGGTTGCCGGGGCAAAGCCGAGAGGGTGTGTCGCTGTTCGAATCGGCGGGATTAGGGTGAGAAAATCAGAGCAGGGGCTCTTTTTTGCGGGATTAAAGATGTGTTCTGTTGTCCCGTGGATCGCTGACGGGCTTTTTCGTGGTCGTGATGCGCAGTCGTCGGCCGATGCGGTGTTGGTTGGCGGTTTTTCTGCCAATCTGTCAAGATAGGCGTTGCAAGGCTAGGTAGGTTGGATGGAGCCCTCCGGATAGACAGTTCCCCCGCACCAGCTTTAAAAAGCAGACCCAGCTAGCTACCTAGCTGCAATTAGCTCGACTCGAGAACGATCGATCAATCAACCAGCGAACGCGTCCGGGAGAGGTGTACGGAAAAGAATGCTCGTCTCTGGGTGGATTGATTATCGCTAGCTAGTCCTTGGAACCAGGTAACCGCGTATGCGTCGCAAGAAAACGGTCGCAGTTGTCCTAACCTACCAGAAAAGACACTCTGCATTTAGTTGTTCCAGCCCACTCGATGGACGTCGAAATTGACAAGGGCCACCGAGGCCCCGGAACGATGGACCAAATAATTGGCTGCGGCCCCGGCTGACTCATCCGAACCAGGATCCTGGCTGTTTCCTCCCCTTATCGATAAGTCACGTCACCACATGGGGAAAGAGCCACTTGCATTCGGAGCTTGGGTGGTAGGTACATTAGCTCTGGGCTGGATTCCGAGGGTCGACGCCAAAAAAAACCAAAGAACCCCCCCATTGAACGATATTTCCCACCTGCTTCATCAGCCAGGAACAGGAACGACTCACGACAATGGCGTCCACCGACACCGAGGCCGTCAACTCCTCCATCTTTAGCAAACTCCACGACTATGGCAGTAGGCGCACCCACCCTTGGCCTCCAAATCTCTCTCTCTCCCCCCCTCTCTCTCTCTCGCCCGACTAACACCCCAACGCCCGGCAGCAAACCCCCTCCCGCCCGCCGTCCACGCGATCCTGATCGCCGCGCTGCACGCCCGCCCCCTCAAGGTCCTCCCGTGCTCCTTCGCGCCCGCCCTCCTCTTCAGCAGCTACGTCAACCTCGCCGGCTTCCCCACCGACAGCGCCGGCCTCACCTGCGCCCTCTCGGGCCTGTACGCCCTCCTCGCCCTGCGCCGCCGCCAGCCCCTGCGCGGCAAGTTCACCGCCCGCGGCCTCGTCCGCGGCGCCGCCATCGGCGTGGGCTTCGCCAACGCCGCCGCCGGCGCCTGGGTCTACGCCAGCGGCGACCGCAAGAGGGACGAGGCCGCGAGGAAGGAGAGGAACCGCTGGGGCGGCGAGCGGTAAAAAAATAGATCGAACGCCCGACGCCCGACGCCGCGGCGGGGGAAAAGGGGGAAGAGAAACGATGGCGACGAGAGGGGAAAAGGAAATCCACGGGGGGGGCCTACGGGAACAGCAGCTCTCGTCTCGTTTTCTTTGCTTACACGACCCCTTTACCTTATCATCGGTGGGTGGAGTAGGTGCCTCACTCGGGCATCGTATTGCGTCTTGGCTCGGCTAGAGTTGAAAGAAAAAGAGAGACGGAAAGGGCCAAGCCGAGACGAAAAAAGAGACGGGATTTCCGAGGGGCGGGAAGGAAGTCGCTTGTACGATTATTAAAGATCCCCCCGATCTGATATGGGAAGGATGGGGAGAGTCATGAGACGAAACGTCGACACGCGAAACGGCGGCGTCTGGGGATAGGATCGACACATTGGCATTGTTTTGAAGAGCTTGAAGCCAATGCCCGACAAGGAACCAACGAGCAAAGACGATGGATGGAATAGAAGGCGGTCCTCATTATTGAGGGTTTTTTTTTTTTTTTGTATCATACGGTTGAACAATCTCATACATCTCATAAAACGCTTGATGAGAGATAATAGCAGAAGCCATCTTATTGCCCACAATAATAAGAATAAGAATAATAATAAATAAATAAAAACAAGACATAAGAAAAGGAGAAGGGATACTAGAAACCAAAAAAGAGTCTTGTACTCCGAGGGTCGTCAGTCTGGCCGCCCTGCTATTTGTACAATGGAGAAGAAGGAAATCAGTACACGGCAAAATGCCTGGTGCGGTGGCCCGCAGGAATCCCGAGTTTAACGCCAAAAAGGAGACACCTCAGCCCTTGATGAGTCCCCGTCTTCTTTCTATCCATACAAAGGAAAAAGTAAAACAAAATAACATAAAAAATATACTGGGTTGCCAGGCCCGCCCCCCAACAGTCGATACTGCCAAACTTTTGTGTGTTTCCTGTTCCGTTTGCTCCCCTTTTCAAATACTGCGACTCTCTCGTGTCTGGCCGCCCATCCTCTCACCAATGCTGTGTCCAGCCTCTCTCCCCGTGCTTCATTCCCGATCTGCCTCGTCATCTGTTTAAAGGTATCGTTGCTGGGCAATGGAGGCCCGTATTTCTTTTGGCAGTGTGCAGTGTGCTGTGGCATGCTCCACCAAACCCACACTTCGGTAAACATACGCCCAACGCCAAGAATCATGCAAGGACCCGCAAGCTGCGGCCGCAAGAGAAGGTCACCTCACGTCTTTGACCCGTTTGGCCGTTGCCTGCATTCTATGACCGGACAGCAGCCACACAAAGATGACAAAGACGCTGAACAGGGTCACTCGGACAAAGTGCCGGATGCGAAACCGCATCTTTGCATCGTGGACGAACAGGTTTGAGAGATCCGAAAGGTCAAAGTCGGTGAGATACTTGATGTCGCAGTCTCTGATCTTGGGTTCGGCGTAGCTTCTGTACTCATCCACGATGGGGCTGAGCTCCCAGCCTGTGACCTTGCGAACCACGCCAACAACACAACCAGTGCGGTGCTGTATTCATGTCAGTGACTGAGTAGGAGAGTGAGACGGCGACCGGGGCCCACACACCTTGCCGTGGTTACAATGGATGAGTAGGGGGTGGTGTTCGCGGTTCAGGACCAGCCGCAAGATGGCCTTCATCGTCCGAATGGGGATGGCCTCCTTCTTCGTGCCCTTCATGTTAAACACATGGTGACGGATGCCGTTGCCAGACATGAAGGCCGTGTAAGGCTCATCGACACCATCCTTCTGAACAAGGGTGCTGTCGAATTGGTCAGCACTCGGGGCTCGGTGAAACATGAGTAATCAGGAATGGCTTACACAATGGACTTCAAGCCAAGATTCCGAATGAAGCCGAAATCCTCGGGCTTGGGATAGCTGCTGCGGTAGACACCAGGGACAACGACGCCAAAGTTGATGGGCCTCCCGTCGATGGGTAGGATTCGCTCGATACTCAAAGAGACGGGCGAGGCCAGGGGCGTCTTCAGCTGGCCGGCAACTTTTGTTAGTGCATCGTCGAACCGCGCCGGACTCTTCTCCGCCTGGACGACCGCCTTGGGCTTTTCATCTTCCACAACCATAATGATTTGCTTCTGGACAAAAGCGTCGACCGCAGAGTCGGGGGCTGTCACGGACTCGCGCGAGCCTCGTCGTGACGGGCTTCTGGCCTGGTATTTGTCGGCCAGCTCGAGGGGAATGAAGTCTTCTTGCTTGGAATTGCGCCTTGCGGGGCGGTAGGCGGGGTCTTCTTCTGGGTGGCCACCTTCGTCTTCGAGGAACACTCTTGTACTCCTTTTGGAGACCGTCGCACCAGCCATGTTAGGGCGGGTTTGTGTAGTTGACTGGTAGAGGTCGGGGTAGAGAAAGAGAGAAGTCTTGCTCGCGTGACTGTTTGGGACGGGTTTTCGTGGTTCGTGAGGCGCGGTATAGTTCAGCGGCACAGCGGTGGGATGAAGGTTAGGAATAGGTAAGAGGTCGCGTGAGTACCTAGGTCGGAATAGAATAGCGTTCGATTTTGATTCGAGTTGTTCAGGTTCGGTTGAAAAGCGTGCAATGGTTGAATTTCCTCCCGTGGAAGAGGCAGTTGTTAAGGATTGTCCCTTCGCGTGTCCTTACAGACAGACGCAGACCTGACGGACGGCAAGTTGGAAATTGAGGTCCATCTTGTCGAGTGCGCGGGTAAGGTAAGGGTAGTATAGTAGCAAGTCGTGTTGGTTGTGTCGCGAGCGGGCGACCAGGTGGGTGGGTGGTTGATGCTCGCAAGGGCCCTCGGTGATGAATGTGGACGAGGCGGCCGAGGAAGCGAGAGGATTGGGTTTGAGTGAAAAGAGGCAGATGCAAGCAAGGTAGGTAGGTAGGAGGGAAAAGGGACCCTGGGAAGTCGGCGGGAGGAGCGGGTTAGTAAATGTGCATCGTAATGTGATGGAGGGACGTGGGTGCGGCGGAGAGGAGGAAGCGCAGGTGAAATGGATGGTGGATCGATCGGGTACGGCGTGCCGAGGTACAGATACGCGGTGCAGAGGAGGCGGTGTACTTGCAATGATGTACCTGGGTCGGCTGGCAGGTTGAGGCGGGCGGGCAGGCAAGGAATGAGAGAGTGTGTGAGAGAGTGGGCGGACGGGTACCGGTAGGGGAGTGGGCGTACGTACGGTACGGTACCTGGGGTGTTGCCTGACTTGGCTTCGTGCAATTGCTTGGCCAAGACGAGATGAGGTGAAATGGGAAGATCTGCCTTGAGGTTTGTCTCAGGTCCGAGGCTCAAGTATTGGCTGAATAGTCTGGGGGGAGATAGAATGACCATTCGAGTGGGGGACAGGAAGAGCGAGGAAGACGGAGAGAGGAAGCGAAGGGAGGCGAGGGACATGGACCACAGTACGGTAACCAAGAAAAGAAGCATGGGGGGGCTTCCAGAATGGCTGCAGAGGTAGGTACAAATACGAAATACGGGCACTTTAAGGATACTTTGCTGCTATTATGTTGGAGACCGAGCGGACGTGGTGAGGGGAGGGTGGCATCATATCACGGTATTTGGGGAGGAGAGACATCAAAAGTCTATGGTCTACGGATACCGAGGACTGGATAGAGGAGAGAGAGGGGGAGAGAGTAAACAGAGAGAGACAGCGAGGGCGAGGGCGAGAGGGCGAGAGAGTGAACCGGCCTGATTCAAGTTTTGACAGCCAAGGAAAAGCACAATGTAGAAAAAAAGGCTAGAGGGGAAAAAAAAAAAAGAAGAGAGAAATCTCAAGGTGCCACTCGGAACAATGCAATGCACAAAGGTGACATGCCCCTAGGCTGTAGCGGGTGGGCACCGTGGGCTGGACCCGGCCGCCCACTCGCAGTCCTCAGGCCAGACGACGGTCGGAAGACAGGGTGGGCAGGTCGGCGGGATGACAACCAGGCAATGTACGGATACTGTAGCCTGCCTGTACAGGTAGGTAGTAAGTAGACAGACCAGACCATGCCATGTACGGATACATTGTACCTTTCCTCTCACAAAGGATCTAAAGATACATGGCACAATTCAGCCGAGCCGAGTGTGGGGGCCGTGTGCATGGA
Source organism: Colletotrichum zoysiae (assembly GCA_030867305.1). Taxonomy (NCBI): domain Eukaryota; kingdom Fungi; phylum Ascomycota; class Sordariomycetes; order Glomerellales; family Glomerellaceae; genus Colletotrichum; species Colletotrichum zoysiae. The sequence continues at coordinate 160,731 of MU842876.1, read as the reverse complement.
GACTGCCTAGTCCGCGGTGGGAGTCTTTAGCAGGTACATACCTGTAGTATCCGTACAGGTAACTACCTGGGTAGGTAGGTAAGTAGTGGTATACTACAGGTAGGCAGGTATGTACTTACCCACCTGTGTAAGTACCAGTGTAGTGTGTGTGTACATCCATCGTATGTGCCTAAACCACAAACGAGCGAGGTGCAGCCAAGCCAGACCTGGAGAGGGAAGTGAGGAAAGGAGGCAGAAGAGAAGGGGGACAAAACACAGAAAGATACGTACTTTTCTCTGCAGTGTCTGTCTGCACTAATCACTAGCTGCACTTGTATCTCGCATTATGTTCTAGCAGAAAGTCAGTCTAGCATGACATGAGTAAGAATGCCGCCATGTATACCCAGCGCGGTGTACTCTGCTACTATATGTACAATGTATCTAGGTAGGTTTACCGTTACGGATGCATGATACATAGTGTATCTGGGTGGGCAGGTAGGTAGTATCCTCTCGATCCAAATGTGTTGACATTATTAACGTGCCCGCCCCTGTGTCACCTTAAAAGGAACTCAAAAGGAAGGGACTGACTCCCTTGGATAAGGTACGTCCTTGAGCAGTAGTGTAAACCTAGGTACCTACCTACCTACCTACCTATGTACTACGTAGTATGTTTCCGTATAGTATGAATACCCAGGTACCTACCTTCCTCTGGAAGACTACCTACCTATCTAAGTACCTAGATACCTAGGTATCTGATGCCCGGTAAGGTACGTACCGTCCTGCTCCAGCTAGGTACCATCAACAAAACACCGAAGGGCAGCAGAGGCACAAAACACCGTCAACATCATAACTTGCACCAACCCGGTCAAACGGATGCAGTTGGGACCACCCGCTGGCCGCGCAACGAGGTGCGAGAGAAGAAGATCAAACTGTTCCATTTTGCCAAACCTGACAGACCCCTCGCTCGACGTATGCCACGACGGACGAGGTGGGCTAGCTCAGTCGTCGACTGTGCTGTGACAAGACAGGAGACAGATACCGCCAAGCCAACAACAAACGACAAACGACAAACGACAAACGACGACGACGACGACGACGCAGATCGAAGAGGCCGGGGGGCGATCCGTCCGCGTCGCAGCCACAGATCGACACCAAGAACGCTGGACGCTCAGCCACTGGGAGAGGCAGGCAGGCGGGCGTGCTTGCCTGCTTCCTGGAACCTGCAGACTTCCAGACGCCGGCTCCGTCAGGCTTTCCTGCCAACCAAAGGCGTAGGCAAGTATATGTAATTACGGTTCCAAGGCGGCGGTTGATTCAGCCCGTCGTCGCACCGTCCTCCTCTCTAGGTACACTACACTACCAGACTACCTCCGAGCCAACGACTAACTCCGAGGTGCGAAGTTGGTGGCGGCGGCGGCGGCGGTTTACCTACCTCACTCGAGACTCGACTCGTCCTGTGCAGTACAGTACGTACGCACGCTACCTACGCTATTCTGGGCTCTCTCGCGAATCCGTCTAAGTAGACACCGACCTGATGCCCCCCGCTCTCCCAGACGTGTTCGATGCCGCATCTGAGGAGAGACATACTCCAACACACACCGTCCGAAGAGCTGTTTCCGATTAGTTCAGTTCACTGCCCGCCGTACACCCAGCGACGGCCTCGACCTCAATCCGACAGCGTTGAAGATGGACTGGCGCGTGCTAAAAGGCTGCGCACGCCCTACCTGTACTGTATACTCAGAGTGTACCCATGTGGTAATGCACAGCTGCTCTCCTGAGTCTGGTCCCTGCGAAGCCGTCTTGTCGGTCTTGTCCTCCAGTACTTTTATTAGGGCGGTTGGGGGATGCATACATTCGGTCACCAAGGACCCTGCGTCTCTGGACCACCGGTCATTTGGACCGCGTTAGCCACGTCGCGACCACCTCCTGGCCTTTCTGCCGATCACGGGGACCCGTACGCCGTGGGCCGAAAAGGTCCGCCATTAACACGTCCCCAATACCAAAGGATTCCGTCTTGCCTCGTCTCGCCTCGTCCCAACTCTCGTTCACCTTGCTTTCTCGTTGTCGCTATGCATTGCGAAGCAAGCTCATAAGCCGGCTCTCAGAGAGTCGTGGCAGGCAGGGGCGTCTGATCTTCCGCTAGTTTCCGTCGGAGGGCACTCATCGCCATTCCATACAATGTAGTGTATAGACTCTCCCCCCCTGTCAATGGGAGAACAATGACCGTCCTCGGTGTGCATCTTACGTCATGTACATATATACACATCGTACACACAGCATGGGTAATCACATACGAAACCTCTCCCGCACAGGGTCAGTCGGTCGAGCGTTGGAGGGGGCGGGTTGGTCGACAGGCATGCCATTCGGCATGATGGTTACGATGATGACAGGCTGCGTAAGCTGGAATGCCACCAACGCGCATCGGATTCTTGTCCCGTACCGGACCACTGGCACTGCTGCCGTCGGCGATAAGGAAAGGGGGAAGGAAGAAGGAATGCAAAACTCGACCCATTTCGTGGCGCATTACCTCACCAGCCCTCTCCCGCCTCCGTGTCACGGAATCGGTGACGCTGCCAACCCCAGCCGGATTAAGGAAGGAAGAAGCATTACGAATACTGGCCTCTGGTTCTCACCCCCTCCCCCTCTCCACCAGAGTCTGGGACCCGAGCATCATGTACTGCAATGCCAGCCGGGTGTCGGCAGGATGGATGCGTCTCTTGTAAGTGCAATCCTCTGCTTTGTAGCACATCCAACGACGACACATGGGGGCTCGCGATGTCATAATGTCCGTTCCCTGCCCCCCCCTGAGTGTTTATTCGGGCCTGTGCTGATATCATTCACCGAAACCCTCACACCTTCACCCTGCCCGCCGGTCCAACTCGGCACCGAGTAGGGAAGACCGAAAACAGAGTTGCAATCTCTCTCTGCGGCTGACATCCGGGCGACAGGGCACAACGGCCAGAAGCGTCAACCCTCCCCAGCGGCCCCCACCCCTATTTTTTTGCGTGTGTCAGTAGTCAGTACCCGTCCGCAGGTATCTTTCGCATCAACGTTCCACGTGCCCCGGTCTTAGAGACTTTAGTCCCGGAAGGCTCAAAATGAGTCTGTTCGATTTCGTTTTAATTAAATGAAGGGAATCAGAGTGTGCCAACGGGCTGTAGGAGTAGGTATTCCAAAAGGTATTGACGACCAAGAAGCCTCCTCCCTCCCCTATCCCGACAAGTATGTACATTGCATAGTTTGTTCATGATTCCTGTCCACACCCTCTTCCGAGTAACAACGCGCTTGCTGAGGCCGCGGCGCTCGCCAAGCACCTCTGAGAGAGAGAGAGAGAGAACGAACCCAGAGCCTGTGCCATTCGAGCGCCCTCTAGTGCGCAGCCGGCCGCGCAGCATCGAGCCACGGACAACGTGACAGGCGATGACGGGGGCGCGCCTTGCCAGCCTGTTCCCCCTTCGCGGCTTCTAGCGCGTCCCCCGCGTGTCGTCGGTCCGCTCGGATGGGATGGGGCGAGAGAGGGCTTCACCAGCAACGCATCGCCTCCTCCTCCATCCCCAGTCCGGCACACCTGCCCCCCAAAAAGCCGGCATCTTTCCTCTCGGCTTTTTCTGACAACGCTGCTGCCAAAACAAAAAAAAAACCGGCTCCGGGTCTGCCGAAGCATAAGCATACAATAAAAAAGACCATTTCCTTTCCTCCCTTCCCCCCCCATCTTCCCTGCATCACACCACATCGCGGAGCTAGAGAAATGCGAATGCCAAACGCACAGGTGGTGTGGATGGGTGGGTTTGTACACTTTCTTTCTTGCTCTCACGTGTGCGGGAAACGGGGAAAAGAAAACTGAAGAATAAAAATTAATGGTGAAAAATGTCGAGGTGGCGCGGTCCAAAGTTTCTTAGGGGGGACAACAACAAAAAAAGGGCAGCTCCATTTCACCCGTCTGTCGCCCAGGCGCCCCGGGCTGCTGGTGTCGCCGTTCGACGCCGTGCTATCTAGACCTTTCCAAAAACCCAACAAGGAAAACCAAACCGGCGGACGGCCGCGGCGGACTTGTACTGTTGGAATAGAATCCGTCCGCGCGCAGCTCGGGTAATGTTTGTCTCCCCTCCCACCCCCCTCCCTCCCCGATGCAGCCCTATATATCCCAAGTCATACAACGCCGGTAAAGAAAAACGCCAACCAGTGCTTCGTGTTACTCATCTCATATATGCCCACCCTACTAAACAAGCCGAATGGTGCTTAGCAAGCAGCATTCCACATCTCGTGCGCAAGCATCGCCCCAATGACAGAGGCGCCCTGCACGCTCGATGTCGGCGTGCGGTTGCCCCAAATCTGGAGCGCAAAGTGACATGCCACCGCCAGCTCGCCGATACCCAGCGACGTGTTGATGATGGACGCCCAGCTGGCTGTCCTCTCGTTGCGCATGTCCCTGATCGCGTCGCCCGTGAGGTGGATGGCAATGCCCATGCTGAGAACCATTGCGCCAAACATCACGTCCCGACTGTACGGGTATGACGCTGAAGTCGCGTGGAGCCACGCGCCGAGGACGATCGCCAAAGTGAACACATCCAACAGCCGGTTGTTGCGCAGGCCGCCCGTCCTTGCCAAGGGCCCGGCGTTGGTAGGCTCAGCGTTTTGGTTTGCTGATTCGCCCTCCTCTCCCTCCTCAGGCTCGTCCTGGCTCAGTGTAAAGCTCGTGTTGAGCAGGTCCGCCAGCGAGCTGCGCGGGTCGCTAGGGTTGGACGTCGACGGCGCGAAGAACTTGGGCTCCGCGAATGCCACCTTGCTCGCGCCGCCGGTTTCGTCGTTGGCCGGCGCGCTTCTTCCGGATGCGTTCGGGCTGCCGATGGCGAAGATGGACTTCTTCTCGACCGGCTTCGCGAGTATCTTGGGGCCGTTGCGAAGCCTTTGCGCTGGCGTGATGGGCGCGGGGGGCACCTTGTACCAGAACGGGCTGGAATTCGGTCCCGGATCAGGCTGGCCGAATACCTGGTTCGGTGCTTTGGGGGGCCCGAAATCGTTGAAGGCGCGGTGCTTCGATTGCGTCGGCGACCAGTCCATTTCCTCTGCGTATTGAGGCTGAGGTGGCTTCTGTGGCGTGCCCAAGCCAACGTTCCGGGCACTCGATCGATGCTGCAGTTCTCTCTGGAAGAGTGCCGGTGAATCAGAGCCAACGCTGGTTGGGCTTGGGGGTACCACTGGCCTGGAGCCGGACTCGGCCAGTATATCATCCAAAAGGTTTGCCATGTTCTTGTTGTCATCCCCGCGGAGCTGTGATTGTTGTTGCTGCGGCCTCGGCGGCGATGCTACAGGCGTGCTGGTGGTCCGGAATAGCGGCGTCGTATCGATGCGGACGGATCGTTGTGCAAGGACGTATATCTAGGGCCAGAGTGAGCAATGTCTCGTGATAACAGAGACTCGTGTTTCTCACCGTCAGCATGAGAGCCGCCATCAAGCCGTGAATGCTCATCTGGGCGCTGTCTTCAGCCGCGCGACCCCCCTTTAGTTCTGTCATTCTCATGGCCAAGAATCTCGTAAACAAGATAAGTCCCTGAAATGTGTACCAGTGCGAGAGCCCAATGATGTGCCGAGAGAAGCCCCGGAACACCTGGACGAACTTGGGATTCCACCAGACGCTGATGACATTCGCCCACAAGCTCCAGTGTATCAGCCGCTCCGGCCTGGGGAGGAGTAGCGTCAACGCAATGGAGAGCCTCTGGGCGATTGTTGATTCGGCATCGGGGTCTCGCATCGGTCCTTCGTCCATCTGCCGCCCGAAGACAATTGCCAGGGAGGCAATGTGCCACATGTATTGACACGCGATTCCTCCGAGCCAGAGCCATTTCCCCGCCTTGGCTGCGATGTCTAACGGTGTCAGCTGCTTGGGTGCGACCCGGTTCTTCCTGCTCCTATCCATCATGCGCCGCAGGTGGTCGGTCCTGGCCGTGTATCCAGCGTGGTCCAGCTGGGCTTGAACCTTGGGCTCGCACTGAGCGCATATCTGAGGGTATCTCTGTTCAAGCCGCCGGCGGAACTTGTACATGTTTTTTTCCAATTCGGCATAGTCGGGGTGGTCAGGGTCGTCGGGGAGATATTGCGCCAGGGAGCTGGTAAAGAGGTGTTGATTCTTGAGACATGTTGGACAGAAGATGCTCTGTGATGGGCTTGTGAAGTCGGGGGAATGGGATCGCGCCGTCGCGTATGTCGTAGTAGCAGGCACGGATGTTGTCTTGGCCACTGGCGGGTCGGTGATATCTCCTTGCTATAGATTGTCAGACCGAGTCGGAATGAATGCGCGATACGCGATGCGCGATGCCCCGTGGAGTGTGACTTGCCTCGTCTAGATAGTTGTTCGCGTCGCAATGGAGACAGAGGAACTCGCGAATCAAGCCGTCATACCTCGTTGATGAGCGTTTCCCGCAGTAGAAACAGGTTAGCAACCTGCCACTCCTGAGCTTGGCCATGTCGCATTGAGGTTCAGGGCTCCTCGGGCCGTGCAAAGCATCTACATATGCAGGTGGACGGTATGTGTGTCCTCGGTATTGTTGCATCCAGGAACTTTCTGGGTTCTGCCGGGCGGTCTGGGGGTGTTCCTGGGTGGACGCAGGGGAAGGTGCAGGGATCTTGGGGGACCAGCAGGAGGGAGGGAGGATGAGGTCATCCACTCTCTTTGTCGGCTGCACTTCTTCTGTCGGAGCCTACTTTAGGTACCTAGGTAGGTAGGTAACCACTGTAGGTGCCCAGCTACAGATGGGATGCGCTAACAAACCACGCCAGATTATGGGCTTTTAGCACATCCCCACAACTGCCGAGTGATGACTGGGGCGCTGTAAACTGCGCACTAACAATAGCTGGTCTGCCTTACTTCCACTTTACCTCACATCAGAACTCAATAGGGGTGCGATACTCGCTTGACCAGTCTTCACAATAACGGGGCTCCTCTTGGGGAAACCCTGCCGCTTCAAAGAGACTGCGTTAGAGACGTGTGCGCCAGGGATTTTGTGAGCTCTGAGAAGGAAGACCAAACCGAGAAGGCAAGCTTCACTTGCTCAATTAGGTCGCTGGTGTGTTGCCTGGAGATATTTGCAACACGTTGCTGATATAGCCTCAGAACCTGGACGTATTTCATTGTTGCTCTTTGAAAACACAGGGATCGAAACACAGACAGGGGCTTGGTTCTATCCGTCTCCTTCATCATGGCTGCCGCATCTACTTTGATCGGCATCGCCTCTGCTTTCTGTGCCCTTGGCCTGGGCATTATGTTGCGTTCCTCTTGGAGGGCCCTGCTTGCAACTCTGTTCTTGGGTGTCGTATCGCTTCTCATCTTCGTCACGGTATGTATGACCGCACAATCAGGTATTCTATTTCATCAGCCACTAATACTCCATAGGCCCGTCATCTTCAGCTCCAGCAAAACCGATTGAGACGTCCTGTCTTATTGTCCGATGTTGCTGCCAAAGACACGGCAGGCCTTGGTCTTCTGAGGGGAGCCTACTTCCTCGTAGTGCTGGGCTCTGGTGGTCACACGAAAGAGATGCTGGCCATGATGGAGATTGGCTTCCCAAACGTGCCCAACATGCATCGACGCTATCTCATATCCAGCGGCGACTCCATGTCTCTGAAGCATCTCGAGGCATTCGAGGGCGACCTCAAGAGCGCTCATGGAGAAGAGCAAGTCGGCACCTACGACAAATACATTGTTGCAAGGGCGCGGAAGATACACCAGAGCCTCCTCACAACTCCCTTCACCGCCCTGCTGTCCGTTGTCCAGATCTTTCCGTTGCTGCTGTCGTCCCCATTCAAGGGCGCAAGAAGCCGCCAGCAGTTCCCCGACATCATCCTCACCAACGGCCCAGCCACGGGCTTCATAGTCGGCCTGGTCGCTTATGTCTTGAAGGTGTTCTTCATTGTACCCGAGGACACAATGCAAGTCCTTTATATCGAGTCCTGGGCACGAATCCGCACTCTGAGTCTGACAGGGAAACTGTTCCACCGCACCGGTATTGCCGACTTGCTGTTGGTCCAGCACGAGAAGGTGGCCAAGGCATATGGTGTGACGAATGCAGGCTGCATGGTTGTAAAGAGGACGAGGTGATATAGAGTCTCGAAGCAGGTTATGATCTTGATTGGGGGAACGAGGTCGAACAGGGTAGCCGACAGACGGCTTTACAACACGAACAGACAGATGCATGTTGTCATGACACACTTCTTGATGTGCTCGTATTATACATGGGATTTTGTAGTACATACACTTACAGAAACCGCAACACCTCTGCTCGAACTTAAAGCAAGGTCGGTTCCGGACCCGTTTCGGCGTTCGTTTCCTCGCCAAAGTTCGAGTAGTTGGCAGTTTGGGTCTGCTCCATCGCGGTCGTCCGCTCGCCCGCCCAGCCTTTCCAGCGCTCAAACTCCTTGTTTTCAAGGTCCATGCCGATCTGCAACCTGTTCTTGCCAAAGTACGCCCCGACGTGTCTGGCTTCCTCCCTGGCAACGCGCTTCTCGATCTCCTCTTCCTGGCGCAGCGCATAGAACTCCTTTCTCGCGACATCGTACGCTTGGTTCCGGTTGAGGTGGGCGTTGTGCATGAGCCAGAGCTGGCGCTGCACGACACTACACAGCCGCCGTTAGTTACCTGCGTCCTGGATCGACACACACATCCTGATCAGGCTCACCTTTCACCGGTCAGGGGCAGACCAGGCTGGACCAGTCCCTTGGCCCAGTCGCATCGCCGCGCATCCTTTCCATCCGACTCAAGGATGATTCTCGGGCGCGCCAACTCCCATGGGTGATCTTTGTAGAATGTTGCGCGCAGCCTGTCCTCTGGGTGGGTTATCCTGGGAGGCTTGTAGATGTTGTGCGGCTTGCGCAGCTTGGGGTTCTTGGATCCTTTTTGGACGATGACGGGCCTCGTGAGGATCTCGGAAGGCGGAATGTCTCTCACAACCTGGAACCATGGCGGTTCCTGGACGGGGTAGTTGGGTAGGACCCTCGTGGTGAGCTCCTGGCTCACGGCCTGGTATACTCGGGCGGGCCTTATTTGTCGCCCCATTCTGGCCTAGGCACGTCGTCGCAATCGATGTTTTGGTATTCCGCCCGGGGACGAAGGCTCCCTGGTCCGGACAGTGCAATGGTAGGGTGGGAGTTGCTGTCGTCGGAATGCTGGGTCGAGATCCTGAGCTCCCATCGCTCGCGAAGCGCAGCTCAGAAATTTGGAGTGTCGGCCAATCCTAACGCCGCCCCCGGCTCTGCTTTGCGGCCCCACTTTATCGATATGCGAAATAATAGTTCGCATCCCAACTGCCCCGAAGCTTTTTAGTCAGTTTGCAGCTCTTTACGACCAGCACCAATTACTTTTTTCTTTGCCTACCAGCGAGCTTGCGCTCCTCGATGGAACGGTGATACGTTTGGCCCGCGATGCTCGACAGCCCATGCAAATATTAAGCCGGATTGACGGGTCTGTCTGCGGTGCGATCCTCTCGATTCCACATCCCGCGATCAGAGGTGCAGTTTCCTCTCGGTCGAAGCTTCGAGCAAACAGATCCTCGGGGGCGCCGGTGTTTCAATGCCGACGAGACCATACGCGATGTCCTCGACGGCCAGCTACTCAATGTCCACAGACAGCCTCATGGCTGCTGTCGACCTTTCTGCCGGCGCCCTCGGGTCGCCCCCGTCCTTCAACCTACTCGAACACACCTTGCCACGAACGCATTCGGTGGCATAGCAATGTCGCGGCCGCCACAGATACGGTTGTCCCTCAGCCTGACAGCACGGGTGACCAGAGAAGGGAAAGGAAGCTTCTTTCGTTCATGGATCACCGAGACGTTGGGACTGTGGAGGAGCATCTAGAGCTCTTCGATGATCCGTATCTTAACAGGTATGCCCAGCCGGAGCATGCAAAACTCATAATCTCGGACAAGGAGGACGATAAGTGGAACTTGCCACCGAACGAATCTCTCGGCGACAAAACCACTGTGGAGCTCGCACATAGGTTGGCAATCCTCGTCCACCGCCACCTGAGAACCAAGAGAGGCAACGTGAGCCGAATATTTCAAGCGTACACCGCGTTACCTGAGCCCCGGATGATGCACCTGAACAAGCGGTACCGTCACCGTTTGCTGAAGGTATGCGGCAGAGTGGCAAGAAAAGGAATGAAAGAAATGTTGCGATACTTCACCCTCATAGAGGATCTGAAGGACTGTGGCATACGCATCCGGCGCAACGAATGGAACTACGCTCTCGCTGCTGCCACAAAGTTTGTTGCTAGAACTACTGAGGTGGAGGCAGAGTCTGCTCTCCAGCTGTGGAAGGAAATGGAGGTCTACAAACGTGCCACGCCCAACTCCGTCACGTTCAATATTCTCTTCGATGCCGCGTCAAAGTCCGGCAATTACGTATTGGCCGAGATGCTGTACAAGGAGATGAAGTCACGAGGCATCCCGTTCAACCGGTACCATCACGTGAGCCTCATTCATTTATTCGGACTCCAGAAGCAGGCCGACGGCGTCCGGGCCGCCTATAAGGAGATGGTGAAAGCCAGGGAGACGGTTGATACGATGGTGCTGAACTGCGTCATCTTTGGCCTTCTTCGATGCGACGAAGAAAAAGCGGTGCTGAAGGTTTACGACTTTATGAAGAAGACTCGCTCGAAGCATGTCGTTGCAAAGCCAGGGACAGAAAAGGACACAATCGAAGTCGACCCGAACAACGAGCAGCAGCAGCAGCAAATCGCAGACGTCACCCCTGATTTACGGACATTTCGCATCCTCATCAACCACTTCAGCATCCAGAGTGGCGACCTCGCCCAGGTTGCCCTGTTTCTCGAGGAGATGAAGACGTTCAAGGTACCGATGCATGGGAGTATCTTTTTGGCCCTTTTCCAAGGGTTCATGCGGCATGGAAACGTTCTGTTCTCCGCGTGGACGCCCGCCCGGCTGGAAAACGTCTTGGCTGCGCTGCTTCAGGCGCTCGATAATAATGTCCAGGGTCTCTATCTTGATACCTGGCTGATGATGCGGGCGCTCCGGGCTTTCATGATATGTATAAAAAGGAGGAAAAGAGTATTAGAGGTGTACGAAGAGTTCAGGAAGCGATGGGATTTGCCGTCAGACAAGGTGGAACATATGGAGAGCTACTTGGCCAGGCTTTTGAATCGGAAGGATGCGGACCCGTCACCCTCGCAGCAGGACCCGTCGCCCTCGCAGCCGGACCCGTCGCCCTCGCAGCCGGATCCAACGCCTTCGCAGCCGGAGCCGCCAAACCCTTAGGTGGTCAGAAGACAATGGCGACCTGTGTAACATATTCATAGACAAAGATACCAATAATTTAGCTCACTGTATAAACCCTGCGGTCTGAACCACCTTGACCGACAATTCATCCCATGTCGTGATACGTGCCGAACCCGGCTGTGCCTCACACGATCATCTGGCAGTTTGGAGTTGCAACGATCCCATGTTCTCGACGATATGCTGCAAGTTCGCGAAACATATGACTCGGTGCTAGGTAATCGCTGAGGACGAAAAGTGTCTATTTCTGGTTATGTACATAGTCGTCCTCCGTCCCGAGATCCCAATCCATGCTGTACACTCGCAATTAACTCAAGGAAACGCGTATGTGGCCGCTTAAGCCTTGGGCTTGTTGCTTTGGTAGACTGAAGAAAAGATCGTCAGCACACTCGAGTTCGGGGAGGGGGAAAACCCGGAGCAACGGGGGAAAAAAGGCACGCACCAGCGATGCCGAAGGGGGTGAAAAAGCCGACAGCAGAGTAGGTCCAGAAACCGGCGCCGAACCACTTGGACTTGGGGTTGAAGGGGATGTTGGTGTAGGGGCCCTCGGGGTAGTGGTAGGGCGAGGACATCTGGGCGCGGGTGGTCTGGAAGCCGCGGCGGGCGACGACGGTGCGAGTCTTGGGGACCGCGCGGGCGGCGGCACGGGCAAGCATCTACAGAGAGCCGGTCAGCATCAATTGGGCGGGCGGTGGGTCGCTCGTACTTTGGCGGTGGGTTTTGAGGCGATCGCAAGGCGCAATGGGTGGTGTAGTTGTGGTGTTGAAGTCATACGAAAGGGTGTTCTGAGGGTGTGTGGTCCGCAAAGCTCCAAAGAATCTCCAAGTGCATTACGTAAGTGCACGTGACACTTGGACAGAATCACCCAGTCCCGCAGCTGGGATTTCGAAGCTGCATCCGGTGTGACCGCCTTCCTTGCCTGGTGCATCGGCTCCAGTCTTTCCTCTTCCATTCCATGGAATTTTTTTTTCTGCCTTTTCCTGTCCTTGCTCACCCGCCAACTTTCTACCGGAGCGCTTGGAGTGGGAATCGCGCCCGCCGCACATCGCTGGGTCCAGTCAAAATTGACGAAGCCCCCGTTACGTCCCAACACCACGAGTTCGCAGAGACGGTTTGCTGCAGCTCGACGCCATTTGGTTGTCTACAGTCCCGTCTATTTATCACGAGGTGATTGACTTCCGTTGAATACTGTTCCTCTATCCGCAAACCCCTTCAAATACCAAGGCATCACCACCTTTGTTGTTGCCCCGGGTCGTTTTATCTCCCCGGCTTGCCACCAAACAGTCGCCCACCATGGACGAGCTCTTCGACGTCTTCGACGCCAAACCCGACGCGGAGCAGCCCGAGTCGCATAGCGAGCCCGAACCCGCTGAGCCTTCTAAGAAGTCGCGTAAGAGGGAGAAGAAGACCAACAAGCGCAAGGCCGATGGCGCAATCAAGAACGGCGTGGTCGTTAAGCAAGAGGACGCCGAGATGGCCGACGCCGATGAGGTCGCTAAGGACGGCCACGGTGGAAAGGAAGCCGAAGACGCCCGTTCGACGTCTGAGGAGCAGGAGGAGAGCCACAAGCGAAGGAAGAAGGAAGACGAGGCCCAGCCCGTCCTGACAGATACCTTCCAGACTGCCCAGTCCAGAGAGGTCGCGAGTGCCGCCATTTTTACCCAGGCACAGGACGAGGCCCTTGTTTTGTCCCACAACATCCAGCACCAGGTCGCCCTGCCTCCTGATCTGGACTACGAATACGTCCCGCTCTCGGAGCACAAGCCGCCCGCCGAGCCGGCGCGCAAGTACAACTTCAAGCTGGACCCTTTCCAGAGCTTGTCCGTCGCTTCCATTGAGAGAGAGGAGAGTGTGCTGGTTTCTGCTCATACCTCTGCCGGAAAAACCGTCGTCGCCGAGTACGCCATTGCCCAATGCTTGAAGCGCAATCAGAGAGTCATCTACACGAGTCCCATCAAGGCTCTTTCCAACCAGAAATACCGAGATTTCGAAGCACTGTTCGGCGACGTCGGCCTCATGACCGGTGACGTTACCATCAACCCTACTGCCAGTTGCCTGGTCATGACCACCGAGATTCTGCGTTCCATGTTGTACCGCGGCTCCGAGATCATGCGTGAGGTTGCCTGGGTTGTATTTGACGAGATTCACTACATGCGCGACAAGACCAGAGGTGTGGTCTGGGAGGAGACCATCATCCTGCTCCCCGATAAGGTTCGCTACGTTTTCCTGTCCGCCACCATTCCGAACGCCTTCCAGTTCGCAGAATGGATCGCCAAAATCCACCATCAGGCGTGCCACGTTGTCTACACCGACTTCCGACCCACGCCTCTTCAGAACTACTTTTTCCCTGCTGGTGGTAATGGTATCTTTTTGGTTGTGGACGAGAAGGGCGTCTTCAGAGAGGGCAACTTCCAGAAGACCATGTCCCTGATTGAGCAGGGCAAGGGACAAGACCCCAATAATGCCAGCGCAAGCTGGAAGGGCAAAGGTGCCAAGAAGCAGACACAGAAGGGCGGAGCAGCGGCCGACATGAAAGCCGACATATCCAAAATTGTCCGCATGATTATGCAGAAGAGCTTCCACCCCGTCATCATCTTCAACTTCAGCAAAAAGGAGGTCGAGAACCTGGCTCTGCAGATCTCCCACTTCCAGTTCAACAACGACTCGGAGCAGGCCATGGTTAAGACCGTCTTCAACAACGCCATCCAGAGCTTGTCCGAAGCCGACCGCGAGCTGCCCCAGATTCAGAACCTGCTCCCTCTTCTGCAAAAGGGTATCGGTGTGCATCACTCTGGTCTTTTGCCTATTTTGAAAGAGACCATCGAGATCCTCTTCCAAGAGTCTCTTATCAAGGTGCTCGTTGCGACTGAGACCTTCTCCATCGGTCTCAACATGCCTGCCAAGACCGTTGTCTTTACCCAGGTTACGAAGTGGGACGGTACTCAGCGGAGACCTCTCACACCCTCCGAGTACATCCAGATGTCTGGACGTGCTGGTCGCAGAGGGTTGGATTCTCGCGGTATTGTCATCATGATGATTGACGACAAGATGGAACCCGACACTGCGCGCGCCATTGTTGTCGGCGAGCAAGATCGCCTCAACTCCGCCTTCTACCTCGGTTACAACATGATCCTGAACCTGCTCAGAATCGAGGCCATTTCCCCCGAATTTATGCTTGAGCGCTGCTTCCACCAGTTCCAGACTGGCGCCAGCGTCCCGACCCTGGAGCGCGATCTCATGGCTCTCCAGCAAGAGAGGGACAGCATGTCGATTGCCGACGAGGCCACTGTCAAGGATTACTACAACCTGCGCAACCAGCTGGAGCAGTACACCAGCGATATGCGTGCGGTCATCCAGCATCCTGAACACTGCACCGATTTCATGCAGCCTGGTCGTCTGGTTCGCATTCATGATCCCAAGAAGACCAACAACACCGTCGGAGGTACCGACTTCGGCTGGGGTGTTGTCGCAAACTTGTCCAGGCGCGGACCACGCAAGCCCACCGAGCCCGAATATCCCCCTCAAGAGTCCTGTATCATTGATGTCATGATGGTCGTGGACCGAAACAGCTCCCCTATCGCCGAAGGTGCCAAACTGATTTCCGGAGACCTCCCTTCAGGGCTGGTTCCTTACCCCAAGCCCGAACAACCCGGCAACGGGGCTCGCTTCGAGATTGTGCCCTGTCTCTTGACTTGCGTCAAGGCCATCAGTCAAATCAGGGTCTTCATGCCGAAGGACTGCAAGTCACAGGCGGCTCTCGAAGAAGTCGGCAACTCTCTCCGAGAGGTTCATCGACGCTTCCCTGATGGTCTTCCCATCTTGGACCCCGTCGAGAACATGGGCATTAACGATGATTCGTTCAAGGCCCTAATGAGGAAGATTGAGATGTTGGAGGCGCGTCTTCTCACCAACCCTCTCCACGGATCACCGATGCTGCCCCAGCTGTACCTCCAGTACCGCGCCAAGGAGAAGTTGAGTGAACAGATCAAGGCCAAGAAGAAGGAGATTGCGAGACTTCACAGCATTGCTCAAATGGACGAGCTCAAGGCTCGCAAGCGTGTCCTGCGTCGTCTTGGGTTCCTCAACGAGTCCGAGGTTGTCGAGCTCAAGGCTCGTGTCGCCTGCGAAATCTCGTCTACCGAGGGCCACGAGCTTGTCCTCGCCGAGCTCTTGTTCGACCGCTTTTTCAACGAATTGTCTCCCGAGCTCATCGCGGCGACGCTCAGCTGTTTCGTCCTGGACGAGAAGCTCGAGACGGCCAACCTCCGCGAGGAGCTGGCGAAGCCCTTCCGCGAAGTCCAGGCCAAAGCAAAGCAGGTCGCCAAGGTCAGTCGCGAGAGCAAGCTTGAGCTCAACGAAGAGGAATACCTTGCCGGCTTCAAGTGGCAACTGATGGAGACTGTTTACTCCTGGGCCCAGGGCAAACCGTTTGCCGAGATCTGGTAGGTTTTGGAATGAGTGTCCTTCTTTGTATTATTGCCTTTGACTGACACGACACAGTAAAATGACCAATGCCTACGAGGGTTCTTTGATCCGCCTCTTCCGCCGCCTCGAGGAGCTCCTGCGCCAGATGGGCCAGGGTGCCAAGGTCATGGGCAGCGACGAGCTGACTCAGAAGTTCGAGGACAGTCTCGCCAAGATCCGCCGTGACATTGTTGCGGCCCAGAGTTTGTACCTCTAAAAAACAAAGAAAACAAGGTTTGTTCAGGCCACATTACCCGCTGGCCACCCCTCGTTTGATTCCCACTACCTAGCTCCCCGCCCTTTCTTGTTTCTTCATTCTTCATGTAGCCCCGGGGGACATACAGGCGTTGAAGGTTTTAGGGAGGTGTTATACCATGTAGAATCTTTGTGTGTGCGGATTCGGAGTTGCAGGGGGCCCTCAAAAGGTCCCTTCCTCCATGTGGCCACCAATGAAGCAGATAATGGCCCTTTTTGCTGTCTCTCTACCATACGTGATCCATGTCCCGACCTGCAGCTCCTGCTCCGCTACTTCTGCTCCTGATGCTTGGTATCATTGGGGAAAAAAGCAACAGCCGTGTAAACGCCATAAGGATGACTCCCCCCCCCCCCTCCCCCCCCCATTAACCCTGCTCTACCGGTCGCCCGAAAAGGCCCTGATAACGCCAATGATGATGCTCAATGTCACGCCGAACCCAATGAAATCCTGCCATCTGCCGGACAGCATGTTCTCCTCCCGCGACAGCCAGCCCAGGCATCCCAGCGGCCAGAAGAAGCCGACGATGAGGCCCTCGATCAGCACGTCCAGTATGCCGCTCATGACCCCGAAGGCGTCGTCGCCGCCGCCGCCGACGCCGCCGCCACCATCGCTGCCGCCACCCGCGCCCGCGGAGGCGGTGCCGCCGCCGGGCAGGGCGCCGGCGGCGTTCGTGTCGATCCACGAGTCCTCGAGCGAGCGCATCGTGTCCGGGCTCGGCATCGTGTCGGGGGTGTACTGCGTCGCGCGGATCTCGCGGAACTGCAGGCGCAGCTGGTTCACCTCGGCGGCCGTGAAGCCCGCGTTGAGGAGCCTGTCGAAGCCGCGCGGCGCGGGGCGCGGCTGCGGCGGCCGGTGGTTGTTCGATCCGTGTTGGCCGGGGGTTCCGGGGGTCGCGCCCGAGGAGGGAGAAGACCCATGGCCGCCGCCGCCGCCGCCGACGATGCGGTCGGAAGGGGCGCGGAGGGCGGCCTCGGCCTCGGCGGCGAGCTCGGCGTCGGTGAGGCTGTCGCCGATGCTGCAGTTCACGTAGACCCTCTGCGGCGGGGCGGGGTCGTTGGCCTTGGCCTTGCCTTTGCCCTTTGGGTCGTCGGGGCCCGCGGCGCCGGGCGCGTTGGCGGACGCGGTCGACGAATGCGAGGCGGACGACGGCGGCGGCGGGAGGGGTCGGAGGACGGCGCTGAGGGCGGAGGCGTCGGGGAGGATCTTGCCCTGGTGGATGAAGCGCAGGCGGCGCTGGGAGTCGGGCTGGGCGAGGCGGCCGCGGATGAGGTGCTTGAGGGCGGCGACGGTGGTCTGCGAGGGGGAGGGGATGTCGAGGTCGAGGTCCGGGATGGAGGTGGTGAACCGGATGCGGAGGAGGAGGGGGGGAGTCCAGGGGCGTGGGGCCGTCATCCCGGCGACATTGTATGCGTTCGAAGCTCTGTCTGGGGAAATTGGGTGTTCGGGTTGCTCGGATTGTTGGAATCGGATGGGCGTGGGAGCTTGGAACAGCTATGTCGGTGATGAAGCTTAAAGAGATGCTGCTGGTCTCGGAACGGGCATCCGCCTAAGGGTATCAAGGTATTGGGTGGATGGGGCTTATCGTTATCGGCATCTCTGATACGGATACGGAGGAGCCACAAGGCGCCCCCCAGAAGAGTAATTTAATCACAACAACAACACCAAACAGCGACACCTTTCTTCTTCTTCCTTTTTTTCTTCTTCTTTGTTTTTGCCTTGCAAGTATCACAGCTTCTTCGCTGCCATGACGAGCGTTGAACGTGCCTTACGGGCAGTTGTACTTGCCCTTCGAAGCTCAGTCGTTGGAAAAACAGCTGACGAGGTCGCGGATATGCTTGGAATGCCCAAGCGTACGGTTGACGATATTCTCGCGCGCGCGGTAAAACTTGGCTTCGACCCTGCCGCTCCTACCTTCACTTTCCTCCCCGAGTACATTGACGTCCACCGGCCGGCGAAGGCGACGCCCTCGGCGACTGACTGACCTGACCGACCTTGTCGTTCCAAAGGTTTGCCGTCATGGTTACGGCAGGGAAAAGATGTGTGCCGACATAGCTGGCGAGGGTCTTGTAGCTCGGAGAGTGGTAAACCGTATACGTGCAATATTTCCCATTTAAATCCTAAATATACACCATACATGATACCTTGTAGGGGAAAAAATCACCCAACGGATGAGTGTGTCTAGGGAGTTCAAGAAGCCAAGAGTAAGTCGCAGTTACGTGAATGAATTCCGATGCGAATACGAGGACTGAAAGACGGTTGCACTCATAATCTCTGTTACTTTTCTTCTCCTTCACTCTCACTTGGGCTGTCCAAGGGTCCATCCATGCCTTTGTGTTTATCCAGCAAATTGCCTCATCTCATCCGCCAAGCCAACCCGAAGACTTGACCTCACAGCCAGGCAGGCAGGCATGGGAAGAAAGCATGTTTCATCCCAAGATTGTTGCCAACTACTTGAATAACCAAAAAATTGGACCCCGACCGCGAAAGATGATCAGTGGGAGGCTTGAACTCCCGGCCTTGGCATCACTCAACATATCAGATGACATATTAGTACCACGCTCTAACCAACTGAGCTAACCGACCAGTTTGGGATTGTGATCCTTGGGTTGGTGTGAGGTTTATGTGGGTGGGCAAGGTTTGCAGACCCTAAGAGAGGCCATGATGATGGAGCTCGCGGTGGACATGGCGGGGAGGGGTCCCGGAGGAGGGCCCGGCGGACCGACCGTGTTTAATTACTAATCAGCCGTTACCCAACTATAGGTGATTTCATCTAAGCTAAGTATCTGACCAGTGAATCGGTGTCGATAAGAGTTCAGCGACCGACCAGTGGATTTGTTTCGATAAGGTAGCAAATGCCATATAATTAGGTACCTATATTGGGTGGGTGGAGTTTGGAGTGAGGGTGATCCCGTCTTGACCGACACAATAGCCCGGCGAGGCCCCGAGAGAGAAATAAGGACAAATGCGCCCCTTACTATTCGAGTGTCATCATTTGGTGTAGACGGGCGTGTTACGACAGCTCCCCCATGCCGGGTTGGGCCACCCCGCACTGGGACCCAAGACACCTTTCAGGGGCTGGCCTTTTGTATCGGTTACCTGGTGGATCTGACGACGGTATTTTACCATGATCCAACATCTTACCCCGGCGTGCCGTTAAGAAGCCTCTTCCGGTCGATATAGATGGACACAGAGCCTCATCCTTCCCCAGCGCCTAGCCTTAGTTTGGGTGACCGCTAGTCACAGTGTCGAAGTCGAGTCCAAAATGGCATCAGATGGAGTGCCTCCCAGAGTTAGAGCAGAGCACCTCCGCAACTTGAATGTTTGGCTTTTGTCTGAGATGGACTCGTCAGGCGCGTGGCCGCACTCCAGATTCGCAAGTTCCGAGATCAAGGTTCAATAGTGCGCGGTTCACGGACTTTCAAGCGAACTCTACGAAGTACTGTCTACGGATACCTACTGTGTGTATCAGACGGTCCAGGTTGTTGGCGATAGAAGAGATGGACTGGGGATGTTAGTCAGCCGATATACTGCTTTCTATTGCTCCAGTAAAGGTCCGTCCCCCCCACCTCGCCCCGGATACCATCTCTTGATGTCCATGCCGTTGCCCCATCGTACAGAGTACGGAGGAGTACCAATCGCTGCCATTGTTCAGTTCCGGCCCCTGTCAACAATCTACTCCCCTTGTTCCCCCTTTTACCCTTCCGAGTTGACCTTCACCGCAAGTTGGCTCATTCGAGATGCCACGCAGAAAGGACCCGTCCAAGCAGGTTTCTCGACGGAGTCACCGGGGCTGCCACCGCTGCCGCCTGCACAAGATCCGCTGCGACGAGGTCAAACCTCACTGTGGGCTGTGCACCTCCCGTGGCTATTCCGACTGTGTCTACGTCCAGGTCCTGAAGTGGGAGACTGACTACGTCGGCCGGGCGTTTGGCAGGGCCGGCGTGTGGTCGAAATCCGGAGCCTCCGCCGCTAACAACAAGAAAAAGGCCGCCTCGACGCCGACGACGGCCCTGGACAACTGCTGGAGTGTGCCCACCCGCGTCTACTCGTTCGGCTTTCTGAACGCTTTCGTCGGCGACTTTGCGAGGCCCGAGTCCTCCTCGTACTCGAGCGATGACAGCTCCAGCGATGACCAGAAACCGGCCGCTCTCACCCTGAGAAGGAATCCGAACTCCATAAATCAGCCGATGACGTACATTCAACTCGGCACCCAGGCAGAGTCACAACTTCTCTCTTACTACCTAAACCGCATCTGCCCAATGACGATACCCAGCGCAACGGGCGAATCGCCGTTTTCGGCTCTCATCTTCCCGTTCGCCGTCTCATCTGCCTCGCCCGCTCTCATGAACGCCCTGCTTGGCCTCGCAGCTTCCCATAGGGCGAGGACCGACAACACGTACCAGCCCGTGGCTCTGAGCTACTCGGCAAAGGTCATCCGGTCGCTCCGCCTGACTCTCGAGAACAAGTCCCCCATAGACATAGCCGCCAACTCGGAGATCCTCGTCCTCATGATGCTCCTCTGCCAGCTGGAGATCATTGCCGAGTGCGACAAGCGCTGGGTCACGCATCTGCGGGGGGCCCGCGACCTCATCAGGTTCAGACGACAAGGCACGGGTTCGGATGTCGCCAAGACGGGGGCGACGCAGCAGCATCAGGGCCCCTGGGATCAGATCATCAGGTTCACAGAGCGGTATTTTGCCTTTTACGACGTCATGGGACGAACCGCCTGCGGCGAGGAGCCCATATTCGGCAACGACTTCTGGCCCGCGCAGGAGGACCAGCTCGACCTCTGGATGGGCTGCTCCCCGCACCTCGTCAGCATCATTGGCGAGATCACGGAGCTCAGCTTCCGATACAACCGGCTGTCGGCCGCCGCGGCCGAGGGCTGCTGGCAGGACCTGGAGCGCCAGCGCATGAGGCTGATTTCGCGCCTCCGGCAACCGCAGCTCAAGAGCGAGAGCGACGACGAGAGCGTCCGCCACACGGTGGAGCTGAAGCGGTTGACGGTGGAGCTGTACCTCCACTCGGCGCTCAACGACTCGACCCCGACCACGCCGGTCGTTCGGCAGGGCGTGGTCAAGATCCTGCGCCTCGTCGCGAAGCTCCTCGCGGCAGGCGTCAAGGCCGGCTTGACCTGGCCGCTCTTCATGGCCGCTTGCCAGCTCGAGCCGACCGAGGAGCTCGAGTGGGCCACGGATGAGCTGGACGACGACGACGAGACGCCCCGGCACGCGCGGCCGTTCATTCTGTACGCCCTGGACAAGCTGTCAGACTCCCTCGCAAATGTCACCAGGACCCGCTCCATCATTGAGAAGGTCTGGAAGCAGCGCGAGGCCGCGTCGTTCCTTTCCTCAGACAGTCAGCCGTCGCCCAGCACCAAGGCGTTTAACGACTGGGCTCGCTTCGTCGCGCCGCTGTGTCACAACATGAGTCTTGCTTAAGACGCTTTCTTCTCAAGAGGAGGGGTTTCTAGAATCAAGATGAGAGAATGCCTGTCAAATCTTTTTTTTTTTTTTTTTGTATGTATGTGATATGATCCGAGCGGGTTTTTGTACTGTACTGCTCTCGACACGGATGGAATAAGGGACCGTTGGCGGCGTAATTCGCCATCCTGTTGTATGAGGAATATGTGTAACGGTTACGGAAAAGGGGCACGTTGGTTTTGGTATATTGACAAGCGGAGGAGCCTTCAGCTCAATTTCTTTTTTTAAACCGGAAAAGGATAAGTCTCGGGTCATGACCAGGTCGCAGGGCCGAAGGTACCGTTGGCAGGAATGGCCTTCAGAGGAATGCCTTGGCCGTCGATTGTGGTCTTTTGGATGTTGTTCCCCCACCAGCTGAGTTGGACGCCAGGGAATACGAGAGCAAAGAAGATTACAATGGCAGAAATGGCTAGGCCGGAGTCAAGGGCGGCAGATAGGACATAATTGTACTGTCGTTGCAGCGTCAGTCATGCGAGGCTAATTGTAACGGGCAAAGATCTAGAGAGCACTCTCACCTTGGCCCACCAATGCGGGAATTTGCCCTTGATCCATTTGTTGAAGATGAACGAGACGACGAACGCCGAGGTATAGTTGATGCCGGTCGCGGGGGGGACGTTGCCCGTGCCCGCGAAGAAGAGCGGCCAGTGAAGATGGCGCAGGAACTTGTTCTCCGGGTACCTCTTCTTGAGGAAGAAGGTGACCACCGGCAGCAGAGCGCCGATCCAGAAGAGGTGCAAGAGGTTCGAGTAGATCTTGCCGACGCTGTAGAGGCGGGCGGGGCCGATGGCGCCCCAGATGATGCTGGAGGAGAAGTTGACGCGCCCCTGCGGGCAGGTGTAGCCGTTGGGCTGGCTCTCGTGGCAGATGCCGTCGACGTGGTTGAGCATCCAGAGCAGCACGGCGTTCTGCGTGAGCGAGCCGGTGACGCAGGCGGTCAGCTGGGCCATGAACAGCGTCCGCCGCGGGATCTTCATGTACAGCCCGAGCTTCATGTCCGAGGAGAAGATCATGGCCTGGCTGAGGCCGGTGTAGGCGTAGAACTTGAAGATGAGCATGACGATGGGCTTCCCGGGGAGGGTGTACCCCGAGATGATCTCGCCCAGCACCGTGAGGACATTGCTGTTGAGGTTGGCGACGGCGTACACGCTGCCGGTCGGGATGAGGTAGATCAGGGCCAGGGCAAACGCCACGAAGACCCCCCAGACCGGCATCTGGGTCTTGTAGACCACCTGTATGACGATGGTCAGGACCAGGACCACGACGGTCATGATGGCGTACCACCACCACCTGGTGTCGGGGTACCTCTCGATGAGGCGGGCATGGATGTCCTTCTTCCGGCCCGGGTTGAAGGCGCCGATGATCTCCTTGTAGTAGTTGATGAAGATGTAGGTCGGCACGCAGGTCATGACGGCAAAGGAGATGCCGTAGCTCAGCGCGAACGTAACCGGCATGAAGACTGGGCTGTACTTTTCGTACTCTTCCTTTATGAAGTTGCCGTCCTTGCCGACAACGCGCGTGGCGTTGTAGAGGTGGCCGGTGTTGTCGTAGGTATCGGCCCCCGAGAACGGGAGGTAGGATGTGTACCAGGTGTTGGTATAGTACAGGGTGGGCGTGACGATGGCGAAGATGACGACCCAGCCAGCAAAGACGTTGGCCTGCGCCCAGAAGGGAACGACTAGAGGAGATCCGTTGTAGGCGATCTGGGACCAGTCGAAAGTGGTGGGCAGGTAGGCGAGACCTGTGGACATGCCAAAGAGGTTGTTGACCACCACGTTATCTATCAATGTCAGCAAACACATGTTGACTGAGCGGGGATGTGCAAGGGCTGGGGGGTGACCTACTCGGCGCAGCCCAGCAAACAAACGCAAACGTGCTCAGGCCTGTGAAGAGGTATCCCGGAAGCCAGTACCAGAAGAAGCCGCCGACGAAGACGTAGAGGAAGAATCGATACCTCGAGATCCTCCAGCCGTCGGCAATGGGGTTCGCCCGGCCGTGCAGGGTCTGGAACAGGGCCGCGTTGGCCAGGGTCGACGGCCAGATCATGTGCGGCGGCTCGACGATGAAGCGATACGCCAGCCCGGCCATGCCGAGACCGAACAGCTGCATCGACAAGCCGAGGAGGAACTGGTAGGCCACCGGCGTGTCGAGGCCGTAGAATGCCGAGGCCCTCTGCGCCTGGATGATGTCGGTGGCCCAAGAGGGCCCGAAGGACAGGTTGGACATGATGGTGATTACGGAACTTCTCTAGGCTTAGCAAACCACTATTTCAACAACTCATCTCCCTAGCTAGTCACTTACTGTTCCTTAATGTTGAAAGAATGGTCCGGGTTGATGACGAGGTCCCAGCGGCCAAAGACGCGGACCTTCTTGACGGGCAGAAGGCGGGCCACGGCGCAGCCCACGGGGTACGAGACCAGCTGGGCAACGAGCGACGAGATGGTTACGCCGGGGTAGCGCATCGAGAAGAACCTGAAAGCACGCACGCTGCATCAGCACGGCACAAACCTCCACCCGCAAACAAAATTCTAGACTGACTGGTTGATGCCGGAGCCGACCATGGTGAAGAGCACGCCGAGGATCCACATGCGGAGCGTGTTGACGGGCATGGTCGGGTCGTCCGTGTTGGGCACGTTGGCGCGGACCTCGGGGAAGGGCGAGTTGTCCGACTCGATGTCGAAGTGCTCCTCGATCTCGCCGATGGCGTAGGTCATGGCCTTGTCGAGGTCCTCGACATCGGCGGCCTCGACGTCGGACGGCTGCTGCTGGGCCACCGCCGGGCGTGCCCCGGCGGCAACCTTGTCGTCGTCGTCGTCCTTCTTCGTCACGTTCGACATTGTTGACGTGAGGACAGGATAGACCGGTTATGAAAAAGAGTGGTTGAGTGTCGGACTGACTTGGTCTGCGCTGTTCGGCGAGGGAACGGCGTTCGCGTGCCGTGTTTATATACCCGCGTCCCGACACCCAAGATTCAAGTCGCTTTTAAGTTAGAGTGATATCTTTATCTGCCGGTATCAACCTTCCCCAGAGTTTGGGGCCGCCATCCTAATCAGTTTATCTGTCCTCCAAACTCCAACCCCCCCCGCACAGTTCATATCATTTTCCCCTTTGGTAGATGGTTCTTCCATGACTGGCAGGTTGGGAATCAAGCGGGGGGGGGGGCTCTATGGAAGGTCCAAGCTATCACACCCAGGCCCCAGTGAATTATGTAAAAGGAAACACCTTCTCCCATTCGCCCGATAATCTAAAGACTATACGGATAGGTACTATGCGCATGGTGCCGCCGAAAGGGCGGGGGACAGAGAGAGAGAGAGACAGAGAAGCGGCGAGTAATGCGGGCCGGTGAAAGCCTGTTGGCACGTGAGCCTCTCTCTCTCCAACTGTCACATCTCCGTGGCCGGGATGAGGAGTTGGAGCGGAAGGGAAGGTCCAAGCCGGCGTGGACCCCTGGACTAATTCATCCGGAATGCGTGAGTTGACTGGCTAAACGGGCCAATTATCACTTGCTAAGGACTGTGCAGAAGAGGGGATGCAGGGGGGGGGGGCAATGGAGTTGAGATGGGGGGTCAACCTAGTTCGTCATCTTCTGTGCCGGGGGCATCTAATACGTCTGTAACTTCAGGACTACAAAACCACGGGGAATACTTCATCAATACCGATGCCCTGAGAACGTCGGCCTGTGACCGTTTACGTGGCCTTTTCTTCTCTTGTCTTGTTTCTTCCCTGGAGAGAATCTCGATCATTTTGTGCAAGCATGGCCGGCAGCAACCCCTCTTTGTCCAAGACCTCGAGCATCCTAATCATCGGCGCGTGAGTGACTTTTCATCAGCATTCATCGGATTTTGTCTTGCTGGCAGCATCTCTAAGTACAAAACAACAGGGGGACATTTGGGATCAGCACCGCCTACCATCTGGCAAAACGCGGTTACACAAACGTCAAATGCCTTGATCGACACCCTTTGCCGAGTCTCGACTCTGCGGGCTATGACTTGAACAAAATCATCAGAACCGAGTACGACGAGCCTCTTTACACCAAGCTGGCCCTAGAAGCCCTCGAAGCTTGGAGACAACCGGAGTGGAACGGCATATTTCACGAAACAGTGAGTTGGCCAACCCCTCCTCTGCACAGTAGGCCTGTCTGCCATGACTGATTGCTCATGCTCCAACCAGGGCCGCATCGTCACAACATCAGGAGACCCACTAGCTGAGAAACACCTCAAAGAGTCTTACGAGAACTTGAGGAAGGCTGGACAGGCTGGTAGCCTTGAGCTGGTCGAGGGCAAGGAACAGATAGCGAAGCACGTGCCCCAGCTGCGCAACGCAAACGGCATCGACAAATGGAAGGGACTCTGGAACAGCCAAGGCGGCTGGGCGCACGCCAAGAAGTCCCTCGAGAAATGGGGCCAGGAGGCACTGGAGATGGGCGTCGAGTTCGTCTCCGGCCCCGAGGGCACCATGACCGGGCTGAGCACCGACGGTTCGGGCAATCTTGTTGGAATCCAGGTTGCTTCCGGCGGCGTTGTGAGCGCGGATAGGTACATACTTTGCACCGGGGCCGCGTCGCCGGCCGTCCTCCCCGAGCTATCCAGGGAGATGTGGACAAAGTGCTGGTCTCTGGCTCACATTGAACTGACCGACGAGGAAATTGCCCAGTGGAGGGGGATTCCGGTGGTGGACAATTTTGAGCTGGGATTCACGTTTGAGCCGGACCCCGAAACCAGTAGGTCGCCAACTGCCAAACTAACAGAAGTGATTGCTAACGTTTTACCAAGAGTGGATGAAGATCTGTGACGGATCCCCAGGATACCAGTACCGCGTCGGGACTTATACCGACCCCTCGGGCAAAGTGGAACATTATTCCGTCCCTCGGTATGCGAGCGCGCACCCAGACGACGGCATCCCCGAAGAAGCCGCCGATGCCATCAGACGCTTCATCGATACCGTCATGCCGCAGTTCTCGGGGCGGCCACTCCTCGGAGCCAGGGTCTGCTGGTGCACCGACTCGCCCGACGCCCACTGGCTGATTGACAATCACCCAAAACACCCGTCTCTGCTCCTGGCTACCGGAGACTCGGGCCACGCCTTCAAGATGTTCCCCATCATTGGCGATTACATAGCGGACGCCCTTGAGAGCAAGGAACGAGGTTTGAGGCCGGAGTGGAAGTATGGCAACAGGATATCGAGACCCGTGGCCACTCGTCCGGGAACGGAAGTCAAGGACCTCAGAGACGTCTTGAACTTGAAGCCTCATAACAGAATCTAGATCACTGTGTAAGATGACGCAGAGGTGGATTGGATTTGTGCAGAACGACAGAGGCAGCTTCTGTCATTAGCCCAAGCAGAGACGACGCTACCCTCGAATTTCAAACCACCGTCAACCCAGCCTGATAGAATGTACCTAAGAATGCTCGTATTCAACCCTTGTTTCCGTCGTGACCCTGATGCACATGCTTGCCACTCGCTGGGCTGGAGTCTGACGGGAACTGCCCCCAGTCCCTGATTGAGCAGTTGCCTCACTACGAACGCTGCAGCGATCCTCATCCCTCAGGTTCGACGAGATGATGGTCTTGCGGCGACCCGTGCAGTCCCTGCGAAACTCGTTGCCGAACCAGGGCCCCGCGGCGTCCTCGTACTCGCCATCCCTCGGCACCTCTTTCGACGAAAACGAGACGTCGTCGTGTGAATGCAGCCTGTAGGCCTCTGACTGGACGGTGCGGGGCTTCCTGAGATTTGCGACCCTCGTTGTGTACGGGTTCGTGGTCTGGTAGCCTCTGCTGTTCGGGTTCAACCCCTTGCACTTGGAGCAGCCCATGCGAGAAGTGACAAACATGGGCAGGTAGCGTATGAAGAACGGCTTGAGAGCCGGGATAGAGGCGCACATCACCCCGGCATTGACTTCGACCGATGCCCAATTCAGCTGTTTCTGGAGGTCAAACGTGAAATCCTTACTTTTCAATAGTAGCGGGAGGATAGTTGTGCGTCTGATGGCACAGATACATACACTAGAAACCATCAGCGACATCGGATCTTAGATCCATTCTTTTCGAAACGAGTGTCGAACTCACAGTCCTCCTGTGGCAAACAGAAGAATCAAAGACAGCTTCTGCCTCCTAGCCATCTGAAGAGGTATGATGATCTTGAGGGGGAGGACCAGACAAACGATATCCATGACGATGTTGGTTCCGCTGAGAGCCAGATAGATTACGCCTTTATCAATACATGTCGCCCCGGCTCGGGCCGAAAGATCCCAAGACGCCTCGATTGGTCTGCAGCTGAAAATAATCAGGAGCAAGTAGATCAGCGCGTAGGTCGTAGCAAAGCTAATGAACGCCATAGTGACGATTCTAAACCACCGCTCTGGCGAAAGGCGCAGATAGAGGAAAAGAAGGGAGAGCTTAGCCGTTGTAACGCTGAGGGAGTATATGAGGATCGTGATGAGGGTATGCTGGATGCGCAATTAGCTGTGAACGGTCCGGCAAAGGGGCAGTATCTCGCATAAAAACGACTGCCAAAGAGCTGGCTGCCTTACCAGCAGAAATCCAGGAGAGAAGTCGGCGCGCTTGACCTGCCACAAATGAACTCCCACGCCGAGCTCACACACTGGCAGAGTCAGTATGCATGAGAGTAAGCGGGCCCTGGCGAGCCGGACTCACGCTTGACCGAGAGGCCGAAGAAGATTATGGCCAACCCCAGCGAGATACCGATGAGATCTGGAAGGGCAACCGTCAGCGGGGGAAACAACGTCGCTTAAAACCAGATGGACCAGGAACCGTGGGACCTCACTCACAGTCGTCGAGACCGAAAGCTTTCTTGGTCAGAGATACCCTTGTGAATGCCCTCAAGCCAACAAAGACAATGGAAAACGAGGTAAGCGCGCTGCCTAAAGTCAGCACTCTTGAGGTGACGGTCCCGGCGTCGAACCGGCCCTGGCCAGCAGGCGGTTCGGCCATGTACTCGGAAGCAAAGGCATCCATTTCTTCATCGGCGGTGCAGCCAAGCTTTCGCGGCTGATGGGGATCCTTAAATACAAGGTCGCTCGAGGATCATGAAAGGCACATGATACTATGTTTATGCTGGAGGTGGGATTCGGATTCAGAAGGTTGGGGTGTGGCAATCCCACGTGGATCACTCGAAAAGCATACTGGGGCTTTGAGACTTTTGAACACGCTGTGCCATGCCACGCAGCCATGATGATGCATATAACAGGGAGACGCTCCGGGCTAATCAAATCAATGCCGAGAAGCTGAGAAGCAAATGCCGTTAACGCTATCTGTTGCGGCCTGTCTCTAATTTTGTACGACCCGGTATTTTGCATTAAGACCGGGAGGTGGACATGCTACGTCTATGGGTCTTCGCTTGAGGAACAGGACGGAATGAGTTCAGAGAAGAAGCAACTTGCGATAAGAATCAGGACTACCCATAGCCTGAACAACTATGCTTAAATGGAAAGGAAAGGAATTAGTTGCTGGTCGGTTATTGTTGCTCGTGCAGAGATGCGGGAGCCCTGGGACTGGGGTACCGGGAAAGTGAGCACATTTTGAAGCATGCGACTCGGAAAAGCAAAGAGAGTAGAGTGGTTAGATACCTACAAGATTGTAAATAGCACCCATCCTTGAGTGCGAGTCCTCCTCCCCTGTCGAATCCCCACACACATCTCCAAAGGTGGTCAAACCAGAACCACGAGGAGCTGGGATTGGCGAGAAAAAGCAACGATCAACGGAGCCCCAGCAGGCGGAGTGTTCGTACCCGCCGTAATATCAATCGGGACCCCAGGTTTCTTAGCTCACTTTCAAGGTCCCTGCTGTTACCGTACGGGTCTGGGCTTGTCATTGCAGACTTGCAATGATTGGTTTGTCCACATCAGGAATAGGCGTGCTACGAGAGGCTTGCTCGGGAATACGCCAGGGAAGGAAGATTCCTGCCGTTGAACTGAAACTCCGGTTCCCTGGATGTTGCTCTCTAGTTCGTTAAGCACGTCAATATATGGGCAAATCGAGCATACTTCTAGATGCCTCCTAGGGTCAATAAGCAGGCAATACCGGGGCCTGCAACGCCGATCGAGCGGAGCAGATCTGCCGCACATATTCGATCGCAAACATGGCTGACTTGAGACCTAGCCTCTTGGCTGCGTACTCGGCATATGCAATCAGCACCCTGATCGGTTTCGGATCTTGGTACAAGCTGTGAGGGGGGGACGGGAGGTTGAAATGTCAAATTGATGACCAGAATACATGGTTTACCGAAGACTTGCCGCAATATTGTGTCGTTGGAGCGTGTGGAAAGAGACGGAAAGAGGAGGAGTTGACCTGGAACCACTGGATCTATGGAATTTGCTACTCGTGTATGGTCATCGCGAATAACAAGATGTGTTGATATCAGGATGCCCAATACAGTTTCGGTAATAAATTACGCATCATGGTATTACATTATTATCATTATCTTTCATGGTCGGCTCGTGTCTTTGTGGGCGTAGATGAATCTGTAGCCAACGGAACTATGCCGTCGGTGTTCTCCCTAGCCTGTTACTTTCATGGTAGCTTTCTATGTCCCAGATGACGCTCTCTCTACCATCAACAACTCTAGCCATCTGGGGAGCCGTGGGAAATGTCGGAGTTACGGGGAATGTCGATGTTGCGGGCGAGGACAGCGGCAGGCCGTGCCTCCGACGCATTCGGCTGGCAGATTCCTCGAGTTCTGCCGATAAAGGCTCACGAGAACCCTTGCCCCTATATCCCGTTGTGCCGGCACACGACATGAGTGGGCGCATGAGCGGAATACACGCGCAAACACTGGCGCTAGTTAATTCGGCGACGCCCAAGAGCGTGACCGGGACGACCTCGTAGAACTCGTCAACACTGGTTAAGCTCATTTTCATGCTAATTATTCTCATGACCGACATAACGCACGTACTAGTTTTCAGATGTCAGAACTTCTGATATCACCCAATTCATAGGCGCGATTGAGAGAATGTAGTGGCAGCCACTTACAAGATGCCGACTCCGAAGCTGGCAATGAGACCGGCTTTCTGCATTGCTCCAAAACGCATTCTCCCAACAAGGGCGATAGGCAGCATGAATATTAGGATACCCGTAACAAGATTAAAGGCGCCGGTAAGGTAGTTAAAAAGAAGGAATCCTGTTGATTTGTAACCTGGGAGTTTGTTCGGGTCCGGGTCGGTGAACCCCTTCATGGCAACTCCGCCAAGAATGAGCAACGCGGATGAGACGACAAGCAAAACAACCAGAAAAACATCGCACAGCAGCTTTATGTCTGGGAGAGCAAATGCTCGGCGATATTGGGTGAGGTATGTTGCTTTAACGAGGGGGAATGCAACTTGGTATATCAAGGCCGCCGAGGCGAGGAACTGTGCGCCATGTTAACACATCTGCGACAATCACAACCTCTTGTGGGTCCTACATGTGCATCTTTCTTGACCATCGGGATCGTTACCGTCCATATGTGGCGACCAAGAGCACCGTATATCGCGCCTAGAGCAGGGATATGCTGTTAGCCTTCAGTTCGAGCTGTGAATATACACTCGCCAGCACCAGCACTTACCGCACTTAATCAAAGCAATCTGCGCAACAGCAATAATCTTCGATTGAGGTTAGCTGGCGAAAAGCATAACTCAAGGGGATTTTGGGAACTGACAGCGGAGCAAATAAACATTGTGTCGTCTAATTTCCATGCTCGCATAAGATAACCTCTGATATATACCCTAAGTGCCATGAAGATTCCGATGACTGCTATGGCTGCCGAGGTGACTCCAACGATTAGAGAAATCCTGGTATCCGTTGGAGGGGGCTCCATGGCCGTCGCCCCTTGATGGACTTGCTGGCTTCTATGTCGCTCGTTTTCCGTGGTGACACAATCTTATGATTGAAAGCGGACAGCGGCCTTCGAGCAAGGAAATGCGAATCAATACGGTTCAATCGTAGGTATTTTTTCCCCGGCTCAAGATAGAATGCTTATGTAGATTGGGGAGCTTGCCAGGTATTTGGGCAGACCGAAAAAAAGAGGGCGTTGTCCGTCTGGCGTCGTTCGTGTCTTCGTGTTCTTGATAATAGTGCTATTGGGCAGTTCGAGGGGATGGAGCTCGTGCACCAAAACCTTGCAGTAATGCGGAAAAAAGAAGAACAATACCAAATGGAGGGGGAAAGGGGAATTGGAATGGGAAAAAGAGGGAAGTAAACATAGTGATTCGGGAGGAAATGGATCAAACGTTCCCAGCGACTCCATTGAGTTGGTATGTAGCTTACGGGGTTGGCCGGCTTCAGGAATGACCGTGTACTGGATTAATGTGGCCGTGTACTGGGTTAATGTGGCCGCCCCTAACAAACAGGAATCCGTACCTTCAGGCCGGATGCAGTGCAATCTTACCAAACCAGTCCATCGCCCAAACGATAATGCCTGCGAATGAGCTGTTGAGTGGCTGACTCTTCGAAGATGGTGGCGTTGATAAGGCGGCGTCTCTTTGTCCCGCCTCTTGGGGGATTCCCCTCTCACGCATTACTAGGCACGCAAAAAGGTGCGTAGATCTGGATCCAATTAATCCGGTGGAACTGGGAGCTTGTTTTACCGTTAAAGCTATCGAGAAGCCTTGCCTTTGAAAACCTATTTGCCACAGTCTAGCAACCTGTCGCCAATTGAGACAAAGGATGTATGTGAGCCGCGGTCCTGTATAGGGGAAAGGTTGGCACAGCCACGAGACATACCAATATTCTTTTGGAATGAATCAGCTTGAATAACGCCACGCTCCGACATCAGTCCAGCAAGCTTCCAAGAGGGGGTTTTCTTTCAACATCTTGGTACAGTTCGAGGTTGAAACTTCATCGAGGCTGGATTTCCATTTCCTATATATGGTGTCACTTTCGCATCAAGACAATGATGAATGGAGTGCTCATGGTGGGATCGTGACAATATAAACCCAGCAATCAGAAAGAAAACTTCAACTTGGCCCTGATGCAGACGGTCACCGTGGTGGTGACGGAGGCTGCATACTGGGGGTTACTGTAGACGAGTCTCGGGCCCCTAGCATTGTTTCCAACAACAATGAAATCAGAGAGCGCCAGAGACAAACACATCAAGGAACTTCCAGTATCAGCAGGGAGAAAAGTCAGCCCAATAATCCACCACCAAAACCGTAGCGGTCTTTGTAGACAAAGGAGGATATAGTAATAAGCTGACAGTAGATCCAATAGACAGTGATAGTGTCGAGAGCCATTAGAGTTATGCTAGGGGTAAGGAAGAAGGGCGGTCTATGACAAGCTTGACGTATCATTCAGTTTAGTATCTTACTAGCTTGCTTTAGAGGCTCTGATTGCCCAACTCTCTCCACAATTGTTCCGACTTACCCTGGAGAACATTGAGGCATATGTTTCATTCCTTAATAACTAGAAGATAGAAACTAAGATTCCAGCCTACCATCTTTCACTTCCTATCGTCGTATAAAAGACGCCAAGGAATATGGTATACCAAAATAGAAACTAGCTAGGCCGCATACCCAATTCTACCCATCAGCCTGGATGAGGTAAATAGGTCCAATGGCGGGTTCAAGCATCGGCCCAAGAGACGAAGTGAACATGTCAATTTAGCTCGGCGGGCATGATGCTTGGAAGCCGGATGAGTTCGAACTATTTTCGTAGTATCGAAGCGAGGAACAAGGCTGCATAGAGCCAACTTGTGGGGTAGGTTGCTAGGTTGCTTACACACACCATCATTCTGTAGGAGTGCGAGTAAAAATAAAAAATAAAAAATAAGAAAAAGAAAAAGAAAAAAATAAAAGAGAGAGAAACAGAGGCCAAGGTCAGCTTCCTTTAACAGGTCTGAATAGTGACTGTTAATGTTTGGCAGAAAAGGACGGTCCGACGGCTTGTACCAGCTCCTTTACATATCAGTCTGGGAGTTCTCCAACGGTTTGACCTTCAGTCAACATGATCACTAGAAACAATGTTACCGAAACCCGGTGTGTCATAACCATTTCCAGAGGGGTGAAGCTTACTTTGAGAAAGTGAAGCTCACGCTAATACGGTTGCAGCCCGGGTGGGTTCGTGCCGGGGTAACGCTAGCGGTCGCACAGAGCGGGGTGATGACCTGCATTAGCGAGTCTTCAGTGGGCATGCCCGCCAATTTAAGACCCTGTCACACTGTCAGCTACTTCCTCCCCCCTGCCTCCCACTCTTGCGCAAACGTCGCAGAAACATCACCTCCATCTGGCAAACGCCCCGCGAACGATTGACGCGGTCACGTATCATCCGGGACCATGAGCGCGTCCACATGTCCCCTAACGCGCCCGACACATCAACGACCCCGGGCGACATAGCATTCGCCGATGACGCCGACCCTTTCGTCCCGAAGCCCCTGATCGACGATCTCCTGCGCACGCGCTACTGCATCCCGGGGTCCGTCTTCCTCGTCGAGAACATTGAGTCGCTCCCCGTCCCGCGCTCGAGGCGATGGCGCGCCGTGAGGCTGATGCTCGGCGACGGCGAGCTCTGCATACAGGCCTTGCTCCGCGGGGAGATGCACCGTTTCCTCGATTCGGGCGCCGTCAGGGTTGGCTGCTATGTGCGTCTGGGGGACTTTGCCCTGCGCTTCCATAATGCCGCGGCCGACGCCCACCGTTCTGGTGGGACGCGGCAGCTGGTCTACTTGGTTATTCGCGATCTGGTCACTGTTGGGTGGCGTAGGTCTCTTACCGTTCCCGGCCCGATGCCCCAACGGCCTCATCAACACACAGAAGAGGATGCCTTCGTCTCAGACAGCGACCTCGACGTCGACGGCGTGGAAGCTGCTGCTGATTTACCTCGTCCAACGCAAAATCCGAAACCGAGTGCTCTGCCAAGCACGAGAGCGAATCCGCAAACTCGAGAGGAATCTACGAAGGAACATCAGGAAGAGGAAGATGATGCCGGAGAGGGTTTCGAGGTTATGCAAGTGTCGGAAGCCAAGGCGACACAGCGAAGAGCCCAGGCAAGGAACAAGACGGCAACCGTCGCCCTCCCGCGCGACTGGACGGACCCGGCCATCCCCTTGAAGCTGACCCCTCTGCGATCCATCCCCAACTTGCCTTACAAACAGAACTGGTCCGTCAACGTCCTGGCCATCGTGACGTCGCTCTCCGATGTCGAGCCTTCTCACATGCCCCCGCATACCCAGAGGACGGCGAGACTCGCCGATCCCAGCACCGCCAAACACGTCATCCTCACCGTCTTCCTCGACGCGGAAGAGTTCAACCCCAGAATTGGCAGTGCCGTGCTTCTTGTCGGCGTCAAGAATCACCGTTTCGACGGCGGCTGCCTAAAGAAGTATGTGAGCGACAAGCCCAAGCCGGGGGCCCGCTGGTGGTTTGAGGAGCCGCGGCAATTCGACTGGTGCGACGTGGACGGCCTGGTTCAGTGGTGGGAGCAGTCACAACAACAAGGGGCGGTCGTCCACAACGCATGACTCGGGGGTGTCGCGTTTGCCGCAGAGTAAAGACCCCGAACGGTACAGATGCATACATGTTGAATATGAAGCAGGTTCAAAAAGAATCTTGGTAGTGTCCGTATTATCACTTGGCCTTCCACAAGGCCGAGACATGGCTCTTCGTTGTTTCTAATTTACACCCCACGCACCCAGCACGTTCCGTCCACCTCCCTTGTTCCCTTTGCCGTGCTGTGTCTCCAGCCGTTTCACTCGATTTACAAGCAGTCCAACGCAGACTGGACCGACGATAGTGCAAAGCGTGATGGCCCACGTCGCGATCAAGAACATCTCGGAGGGCTGGTTCTGAGCGCCCGACCCGCCGTTGAAGACGCCAGTGCTCTCAGCCAGTGCCGAGATCAGGTAGCCAATCTCGCCGCGTGAGATCATAGCAAAGCCGAGAATGCAGGCCGGGTATACCGAGACAGGCATTTCTGGCCCCGGAGATGCGTTGCTTGGAGTACTTTCGCCTTGTCGGGCGTTGGGAGGCTGCAGGGGCGCTTCGCCGGCCTGGCCATCCTGCTCAAGCTGTTGACCTGGCTGTGGCCTCATCTCGTCGTCCAGAGGAGCGTCTGTCCCAACTCCTCCGCATTGCGCTCCAGGGGCGAGCTTCTGGGACTGCTTTTTGCTGGCACCGGAAATATTCTTGGCAAGTCGCTGCAATGTCTGAAGGGGGCTTGCGAAGGATAGCAGCCACACGCCGCATATCATTTTACTCGTCATCATCAGGATGGTGTACACAGCGCCACGCCAGAGGATAGGGCCGGAAAACATTCTCGTGATGGGCACGGAAAAGCCGATGGACGCCTGGCGTTTTCAGCATATGTCAATGTACAACCGATAATTGGAGAAACTTACAAAGAAGAACGGTTTCAGGACATTTTCAACAGCTTTCCCATAGTAGTGCTCGTAAACCTCCACGCCCGAGTTGTATGTGTTTGGCTCGTCGACACGAGAGGCTGCACCGGCCGTTGGTGGAGTTGCAGCGCTCGCCTCTGCGGACTCCGCGCGAGCTGCAACGTGAGGCACCTCGCTGTCCCACCAACTGATGGTTGCACCAGCAATGTACGCGGCAAGCAAGCTCGAGGTACCGGCAAACGTGCCCCCGACAACCAGCCCAAACAACCAACACGTATGAATGACAAGCGCAGTCTGACGTAATCGCAAGAGTTTGTCCAGTTTCGAATCGGGGCTCTTCTCGCGCATTGCGTTCAGCCGACGCGTGACCGGCGCCGCGACAAACTTGCACGCCGCAGGCACCAGCGTCGCGAAACCCAGCGAGACCAGAACCGGCCGGACCACGGCGATGGCGCCGAACTCGCCGCCGCCGTCGAGGTTCGAGATGACCTGGACCATGATCAGGCCGACGACGTCGTCCATCATCGCGGCGCTGGCCAAGACGACGCCCATGCGCGTCGACATCAGGCCGCTGGTGCCGAGGACCGTAAAGGTTGTGCCCAGGCTGGTCGAGCACAGCGCAGCGCCAGCGGCAAAGGCCTGAAGCGGGGTCGCGCCGGCCATGGAGCCGAGCGTGAAGGAGAGGCCGATGGGCACGGCGATGCCGGTGGTGGCAACGGCGGCGGAGAGGAGGAGATTTGCCTTGAGAGACTTGAAGGAGGTGGAGAGGCCGCCTGGATACCGTCAGCCGGGGGGAGGGAAACACTCAACCAGCGATGGCAGGAATGCGGGCCGTCCTCAAACCTTCAAAGACGATCAAGATCAGGCCCAGGTAGCCGAGCTGCACGACCGAGTGCTCCATTTCCGCGGACAGCCATTTGGCGCCGGGCGTCCCCCAGGCGATGCCTAGGGCGACCTGGCCGATCAGGCCGCAGTAAACGAGCCTGTCGAGGCCATAGTTGACGCCGTTCAGCAGCAGCAGGAAGCAAGAGAGGGCGATGGTTGTGGTGATGGCGGGCTCGTGGTAGGCCAGCGAGGACGCGGTCGTCGCCATCAGTTATCATCCATTCATGCGCGAACGTATGAGGGGTTAAACGTTCAGCGTACGTTGTACGGGAAACAGAGCTTGCTTTGCTGGAATCCGGCAAAGTCAGCAAGTCAAATCCTCCCCCAAGCTTCTCTTTTGATCAGTCACAAGGGCGAATGTTGATCATAGGAAATTCTGTAAACCAAGAGAATAAATGCAGATCTTGGCATTGATAGTGGCCTTGTGGCTTCATTTCATGATTGAAATGCTAGCTAAAGTGTTACGTAATCATACAACTTGACATATGACGTCAATACCGCAAACGCCGTGTCCATTCCAGTATCGTTCCAGTGGTTCACTGCAATTCTTTTTCCTGTAATTTGCTGATATTCAAATACTCTATTCGCATCAGGCGGAATCAGATGCACGAGTTTAAAGACTATGTGTTTCGTTTACTGCCCAATCAGACAATGATGACCGCCCCTCGAACCGACATGCAAGTCACAGTGAAAACGACATATTCATAGCAAGCAAAAGTTAACAGTAACTAATAAATACCCTCAGGAAGTTCCTGTCAAGGGTTTTAATTATCAGAGAGACTGATCCAGCCAGGTATAATAACCATGATAATACAACATATAAACGCCTTTTACGTCAAGTCATAATGCGCCAATCCCAACTCCAAATCCCAAAGGCTAGACCCGCTGCCAAATCTCGTGATATCCAGCCACGATACGGATCCAAAGCTTGCATCTTGTAAGAGTCGCTGACTACTTGTATCCTTGCCGTCCCAATCGCCTTGTCGACGCCCTTTTCTCATCTGGACCGGCTGGTCTTTATGCCTCCTCCTCCCAAGAGAGGGTCGCGCTCCGTTTCTGATTCTTCTTGCCGTCCTTCTTGCCCCCGGGGGCGGACCCGGTGGAGTTGTTGGCAGGCGGGTTGGCAGGCGGGTTGGCAGGCTGTTTGGCAGGCGGGTTGGCAGGCGGAATGGCGCCGCTGAGCTTGAGGCACGAGGCGTTATCCGGGTTCTTGAGGTTGATCGTCACTACGAGCGACTGACCGACATCGATGACGTTCGGGTCCGCAATCTTGTTCTTTTTGGCGATGTCGCATATGCCCGAGTTCAAGAGCTTCGCGATGTTGCCCAGTGTGTCTCCCTTTTCCACGACGAGCGTCACGTCGCGGGTGGCGTTGTTGATCACGCCGGCGGGGGCGGCGGCGGCGGCTGCCTGCTCAGCAGACGGGATTGCCTGCCTTTTTGTCGGGAGGGTCTCGGAGCCGGGGGTGAGCACTTCTGAGAGGCTCCTAGTAATGAGGACTCGCGGGTTGGTCGGGGGGTCAGGGTTGGCTATCGGGCTGGCTCCGGAAAGGCTCGCGAAGCCGGCTAGGGCAAAGTGATAGATCGAGGCGCGCATGGTGATGGGTCTTTTGACGTGCTGTTCTTTGGGATGAATGAGTGACAGGGTTGCTGGGTTGGCTAAGTGACAGGATTAACAACCAAAGAGGGATATTGAGCCAGATAAGATGGGACACTGGGGATTTATATTAATCGAAACATTGTCCCGAAAGGAAGACTGATCAGGAAGACTTGGTGGGACCTTGGCAGAAAGTGAGACAGCTCCCGTTCCTCTCGTCTGTCGAACATGACTCTACAGCCCCCAGATAGAATTCTCTCGCTTTCCTCAAACGACGGCGGGCCGGCTCACACGTCAGTATCTGACAACTAGCATGCCGGGGTGTGGTTGACCGACGTGGGAGGTACAGAGTTTGAGTTCCCACTCGGACGGTGTCAAGTTCACACCTCGTTGTGGTTTATAACTCACTGCTAGACATCAATTCCTGCCGGGATTGTCATACAAAACCCAGCACTACGGTAAGAGCAGACAATAACGGACGGTGGGAGGGGGGGGGGGTCGCAGCATCATCGTGTTGAGCTGCTAAAAGCTAAAAATATGGAGACTGGATATGAAGGACAGGCTGAAACGAGTAGCACCGTCGCCCGGGGTCTCGTTCGGCGACCTCCGTGTGTCGCTGTCGGTTAACTCGGGGTTTTGCTTTACCTTCTCTGGCATATGCTGCTTTGTGTTTGTGCTTGTGTGCCTGTTGCTTCAGAAGTTGCAGGCGGCAAGGGAATAGCTGCTGAGGGTGGGACAGACAGGCCCAGCAACTTGAGACGGATTGTGCCCAGTCTAGGGCTGCAAAACTCTGTAGCCTCGGGGGTTATATGAGAAGATTGTAGTATAAGTCCATTCTCGAGTCAGTCCTTTCAATCTTGAAAGCCTAAAGGAAAGCAAAGAAATGCTTGGCGCAGCTTCAACTGGCACACAGGGTCCCTGTGCCCCCGTTAAAAGTAAGAAGCCAACCCCCGAAATAGAAAGCTTGCAGTCTCGTCTTGTAGGACGGAATATATATATTTTCATGGCAATATTGCATATCTTCAACTTTGAGTATTGATTCTTCCCCAGAAATCCTCGCTACCATGGGGGAATAGAAGATCAATCTCTGCTCTGACATAGAACAAGTTGAGAAACAAGATGATTTGCGAAATTAACAGATGAACTATACCGAGTGCTTGGTTGTAATGAAACCCAGTCTGATCTGCGCAGGGAACGCATCTGACAAGTCTTCACCATCTAAGCCACACAACACACTCTGTAAATGCATCAGACAGTTGCTGCATGGCTTCTCTCGAATTGTCATCACTGGGCCATGGATTTCTATCACCTTATTAACAATGAGTATCGTGCTGAAACAGTCTTAATCTCCCAGAGTCTAAGCATAGTGTACAGGTCGATACATAGGCTAAGCCCTCTTGAAGTTTGCTGAAACACCTTTTACCAACTGCAGTCTCGTCGCTGAGACATCAACTGCTACCCGCAGAAATTTGTACATACAGTTAGAGTTTTCAGGCCCCCATAGGACAGTATGGCGTTAATCCCTTCTGGAGAAGTGTCCAAAGGGGTTAAGGTTTCTCGATACTCATAAGGTTACAGTGGGAACATGGAAGGCTTGCCTAACCAATGAATTTTAATTGTTCATTGGCCGACACTACTATTATAATCCGGAGACATAACCAAGGGCAAGGCTCTCAAACTGGCAAGGTCGTATACATCCCCTTGAGGCTTGGCAATCCCCTGACAATTATTTCACCGCATTTGAAATACAACCCATTGGCAACGTGGCTACGCGAGAATATTAGCAGTTAAATACTCGTGCGTAATAAGATTGACTGAGCATGTTCTAGCTGCCGATTACACGGCTCCTCTCGGGCCCATTGCAATGTTTGACAAACACTAGTTCCATGGCAGCTTAAGTGGTCTAAGTTCTGCAATATTGACTAGGTTTGGATGTTATTAAATCGCTGTGTTTTGACACATGTAAGCGCCTCACACCACGTAAATTGCCAATATGAGATGCAAACACCTTGTTGTGTCTTCAGGCCTATTATCATTGTGGATTGCCAGGAATACCAGTATACCATGACAAATAGAACTCGAAAGAGAATCAAGCAAATCCATCCATATCACTAACTTGCTAGTTCCATAGCGAATAGATAACCTAAAAGCGAAGTCGCTATTGGAGTCGATGGACATCTCAACCCACGCTTGTAGATAGCCCGAGGCTTCGTCATGTTGAATTACTCAGGTTCGCTGGCGTCGTCCTCCACACCATGGTACCTCATGAACTCGGCCATGGTCATCTCCACCATTGGCTCCGCACGAAATTCGGCCCCAGTTCTTCTCAGCTTGGCTGCCAACTTGTCGTCCGGCTCCCACCCCAGTAGCAACGTCACCAGCTGCCGCGTTGCGCCTCTGTTGCATCTCGGACATATCAACCTTGGGGGATGATCGTGGGCGCTCTTGCAGGGTGCGAAGTACGCTATGCAGAACCAGCCGGGCTCACCTTCGATGTGGTCTTCGAGTTGAACGGCAAGCGCAGCCGAGCTGAGCTTGGGCATCATCAAGAGCGCGTCCGCGTAGGCCTCGACAAACGGTGCCAGTATGGCATCGTCGGCTTTGCTTCTGAAGACGTGAACAGGGTCCAAGGATGCGTAGCCTGCCTCCTTAAGGAAGTCGAACTTTTCCAAGTGGAGATCGGAGTGGGCGGTTATGGCCTGTGGCTGTTGCGTATGCTGTGGTTGATAGTGAAGCTCATCGCGCTTGGTGAAGTACCAACCTCCTGCGGGAGTTGAGATGCACAGGTTGATGTCAAGAAACTTCATGTTTGGCCAAGATGTCGTGCCGAGGCGTTCAATAGGGCGAAGAAGCGAGTCGTCGAAGACACCCTCAAGCTTGAGGGTCACGAGATTCAGAGAGAACTCGAGAATTGCAGAGCTTAGCGGGTCCGGTACTCCTGCCTGGTGCAGGACAGGCGGCTGAGCTGTTTCATCTCTTTGCCTTCGGTGAAAGAAATCAAAGTCGACCTTGGTCAACGCTGGCAAAGACAGCTCCCCGATGGCTTGCGCGACTTCATTCCGATGGCGCACACGAATATCCGGGAACCGCTTCTCGTCATCATCCATACTGATCTTAAGTGACTCGAGGCTAGGAATCTTGGAGGCAATCAAGATTGGAACCCGCGGAGAGGTATTTCGATGCCCATACCTTTCCTCCGGCCGTAGCATTACCAAATGTTTGACTCTTTGGAGAGTTGGTAGTGATTCCGAGCCTAGGAGCTCAATGTACGAATGCAAGTATCTTCCCTCGTGTATGCTGTCATTCTCGGAGTCATGCTCAGCCCAAGGTGCGTACTCGGACGGCCACGGGTTGTCGGAAGGTGATTCGGGATGGTTTATGAATAAAGACAGGCGACATCCGATTGTATCCGGATCTTCAATCTCCCACCTGTGGAGGATTTTGAACAGTGCGCCCATGCCTTGAGTATAGATCACATTGTTGGCCTCCCTTTCCCCTGGCGATTCTGCGCGCCGGGCAGCTGTAGCGTCATAAGGCGGAAGAAGGATGGTGACAATCAAGCTAGCGATGTAGTGTCGTCTCAAAGGCGTTACAATCTCATT
Organism: Colletotrichum zoysiae; assembly: GCA_030867305.1. Lineage (NCBI taxonomy): Eukaryota > Fungi > Ascomycota > Sordariomycetes > Glomerellales > Glomerellaceae > Colletotrichum > Colletotrichum zoysiae. Next base: position 118,865 of record MU842876.1, on the reverse strand, counting down.
GAACCTGGAAAATTCGTTGCTGGAAACTTTAATAGACTTGAATGTCAGTCTCTCTACTGCGCTTTGGAGGCGACGTGATACCGTGGCGAGTGGGGCCAAGGGTAAGGATGGTGGTCGCTCTCGTACTCCATAAGGTGTCTTCGATGTAGACTCATTCGGTGATAAGTAGGCGACGATCTCTTCGATAAGATCCTGAGGAAGGGCTTCCATTGTCTGCTCGATGAAGGACAACGAGTTTTAGACCATTGCCTACAGAACCAAACAGTCAAAACTCAATCGAACCCCTCACTCTTATCAGAATTTCCTAAGCAGCAAGCCACGCGTATGACTAATCAGACGGTGTCTTGGCCACACTTGTCCTATAGGATCCCGAGAATGCACGTAGCCTATCACCAACCTCCAATCGCAGCTGGCAACATGCAAGAGTCTTTCTTTTTATTTACTCAATGGTTTGGCCGATGAGTTGACTATCTTGCGGCAAGTCTTTTAGAATATTCTCGAATACTAAATTGCTCCCTCTAAAGGATCCAGAAGTGTACTGGTCTCATCTGCCACCAATATTGTATGCACGCCCTACAAAACCTTGGACTTGTGTTATTGAGAAGCGAGATTAAGGTATCAGCTAACAGACTAGATGCTATAGCAGTGGTCTCGGCGACAAAGTTACATTTATTTCAACGTTGAATTACGCACCACGTCAGTAGGCATTTCGAATTATAATAAAATATCCAGCAGTGTCTTGCAAGCTCTTTGAAACGCTGATAAATCTTTTTTGAATAATGATAAGTATTTAACTTGCATACATCTGTTGTCAGTGAAGAATTTTTTTACAAATAGGATCGCGGCATGTAAATAACAGCTCTTGTGGGTGTGGGCTTGGGAGCAGATTTATTTATCTCATCTTGATCTCAGATACCTCCGCCGAGATGACAACCTACGCACTGTGTTGTGATCGTGGTGGTATCGGGCACTGAAAAACTTACTAGACTAGGCTGTGTGGCATGGCAATCCAACGCGGTGTAGGGTGACTTCTTGTCTTCAATCATTTTAGAGGATCAACGTGAGCAGAGCATCAACCACTGCGTGGCGGCAAGCTCGCAGGCTCTAGCTTTACTCCTAGAGGCACTATTCGATTCTCCTACCATTCTCAGACCTGCGTGGGGTTCGAACTTGTGTTTGGCATAGTGAACCATATGACTTGTTACGGACCAGGCGCAAGTTTTGTTTTCATGGAGATGATGAAAGAGATTTATTATAGATCTTCTACCCAGGAAAAAGGATCTTTCCATTCGTCTTCTCCCTGACTAGAAGAAACCACTCAAGGACCAAGACAACAGCAGTCTTGAAGATTTACGCAGAAAGGTGGCATCTGGCGAAGGTTCTGTCAGGATCATTATCACTGCTGGCAGCGAGCGTTTGCTTCTTTTTGCAACTAAAGTCGACGTGATCGTTGATTTTACTTTTTCGGACGCAGAATAGAGACCGACAAGATTATGTTGTGGTTACTAAATCTTCCGCTTCTATCTCTGTTTCTTACTAATTCGGCAAAGAAAATAGGTTAGACGAAAGTACCTACATGGTCAACAGTATAGCACACTTCCCTTCTCCTTAAATGGACAGCGCTGATATCTGAATCCGTACAGTGAACCGATATCAGGCCGCCTTAGCTTATTCAGTGACTTGGACAGAAGGCTCCTTCACAAAAGAGGAACTAAACATTCAAAAGGCAAGAAATCTATAAACCGCCCCTCCTAGTTGACTCAGCCCACTAGACTAAAGTATGATCGGTTTCAAATCTTGACTTTCTGGTAAAGTTTGGCTGTACTGTCCCTTATCCTCTCAGTGATTTATAGCAGAAAGCCTAAGATCCCATTTCCACAGTACTTTGAGAATGGAACATGGATTCTATACGACTTCAAAGGCAGGGAGGGTTCGCGTAATCAGCTTCAATGGTCAAGACACAACGTATCCGACTGGAAAACTCCATTTCCGGATGGAAATTAGGCTATGACCAGGCCATAATACCTGCAAGCTTGATAGGCAAAGACAAACTCCAACACCAGTGATAGTTCAGATAACGATATCCAGGAATAAGAGATATTATTGAAATAAAAGATTAGCTAAGAAACTCTTTTCTCAGCGATCCCAATCGTCTCAAAGTGCCTGCCCATTGGCTTTTTCATCATGCTCACTGCATCTTAGCTCTCAGAAGATATTAGAACGCAAAGGAGAGCAGTCATCATGTCGGCCCGCAGGATATTGATCAAAAACACATTCACCGTTGCATGGATTCACTCGGTAAGTGGGGTTTTATCGGCAAAAAGATGAAGCCGCCTTCAAAGCCTGTAGATTACGAGACTGATTGGTCTTAGTATGGAAAACCGAAGTTTGCTGGTAAGAATTACGAACTTGTCATATTTCTATAGATAGTAAATTGTATTTTTGCCCACCATGGTATTCATGGCATTGTAAGAAACTTTTATGAACTAAAAGGGGACGAGAACTCCAAGTTTTGAAAACCGTTCTATGTATGTCCACTATTCAAGATTTGCAGTCCATATTGAACGGCTAGAACCCGGATATGCCGTATTGCTTATTTCTCATTATTCCGAGACTGGAATGTGTCTGGTAGTTTAGACAAGTTGCATATGTCAATCAATAACGCGGGGTTTCATTCAGTTGTACACAGAACAATGTCGAGGCATCAATCACTCCACCGAAAACATGGTCATGAAAATGGCGCAGGAGGGTTTTTTTCTTGTGAAACTGGTTATGACTCTGATGACCTTACTCAGGCTATTGGACGTTCTCTGACACTTAAACTCAAACCTGCGTTTGCTACTACTTGTATGATTTCAGCAAAACTTTATTTGACTTCATGGGTTGCAATCACGGCAAAGACACCCTGCGATGTAACAACTTCCCAATTGGTTGCTTCCCCGAGCTTTCAAACGATATAGATTACTGACCAATCTGACATTAGGGTGCTTCAGGTTTGCAAACCTTTCAAACACACTATCGAAGTATACATTGTGATTCCGGGTTCATTAAGTGCGGCTCCCCGGTGGTTCATTTCGAATCATGAATCAGTTCTGTGCTATCCAAATGCATAACTCGTAGCATCTCTGGAATTTTCTGTCTAAAGCTTTTTTCTTAAAGCTTTCTTACAGCAGGATAATATAGTTAGGACGCGGTTAAACAATCCCACTCTCACAGTTACGCGCCAAAAGTGTTGCAAAAACAACATCCCAACCTCGTACGACCCCAATGACTCAGCATTGGTTTTGAGACAAAAGGCACATACGGACTACTTGGCCCTCGGCTATTAATGAGAGGCGCCAAGGCTACGACTCGGGAACCAAATGGCTGAGAAACTGGAAAAGGGATATCGGTCTGTGCGACATCTAAGTCTTGTACTTAGATGTCGCCCTGTCTCCTATTGTTCAATTACCATGTTATGAACATCCCCCACCTCACGAGCCCTGTCATTTGTGACGGCGATCAAAAGAATTCGGCTTGACAACCCTTCTCTCTCTTATATCTGAAAGATTGTCAAAATTGTCTGTTTAGTATGCGAGACAACCCGCCAGGCATACTCAATTATTCACGCATAGAAAAACATGCGGCATCTTTCATTGCGTATAATTGAACTAATAAGCTTTGAAGAAGCAGCGCTGTTTACGTGTAGTCTTATCCTTTTCCATTATCAAACTATTAAGATGGGGATGCAGAGTTCGTGACAGTATCATCACTTCTATGTTGGCGTACAGCCCCTAGAGAATATTGCTAAGGATCTTTTTCATAATCTTTTGGCATTGTAAAACAAAGCACTAAGAATTCTCCTGAATCGCCTGAACGTGAATGGTTTTATAATCCGTATAATAAACTGTAGTTTCTGCTAGTTAAAGTGTCAAGAAGTTGATATATCTAGGATCTACATTTAAGGAAGACAATTCTGGGCAGAATTACGCACGAAGTGGTCAGTGCGTGTGGTGGGCCACACCTGTGGCAGTTACAACATATTAGCCACACGAAGCTATTTCAGCGTCACGACAATATGTCTATTAGTCTTATGCCGCATAGTGCTTATGGGGCTGGTACCTTGAGTAGCTGTGTTATTTAAGATTATTGCTTGAAAATAGCCGTTTTAGACCACCATGGGCCCAACTCAGCCGGCGTTACATGAATATCACGATGCGTATAACCAGACATGCACCATCTCTGGCTACGCCACATCTCAGTCTCTCAATACGGTTTATATTTGAGGCTGCTCAAATCGATGAAGAACAATGCCAAAACTCTCTTCCAAATACGCATTTTCTTTTCTTGTAACTTCTTTTTCTTCGGTCGATTCGTTAAAAACCAATGGTACTAGTTCAATAATTCCATCCGTATGCTTCTTGATACTTCACAAAAGTATCGGATGCAGGCAGTCGACTATTGAGTAGAAAAGCCCTCTATCAGGTTTAATATCTAACGATACTAGGAATGTATAGCCTTATATGCAGCCCCATTGATAGTGCCATCGAACTCAAAGAGTCGATACATAGTAGATTCCCAGGGCTTGACAAAGTCCCTTTTCATGGGAGTCTGGTAATGCGATAATGCATCTATGTAATTACCTTACAGCACTCGCTGGATATCAAGCGAGTAAGACACAAGACGTCATTTGAATAGTGGGCAGATTGAGACGTCATGAGCGTACTGGAACATGCTTGGAGGAGGCGAAACACCTGCACCTACACATCCACAATCTCTCGCACCAACGAAATGATCTGTTGGTTGCTGGTAAAACAACACCGAGCCCTGCCAAGTGCTACAACGTTGCATATCCTCCAAGAGAAAAGGCAAACTAGGCGTAAAGCAGACAAGTGTGATGAAGGCTTGAACCAGATCTGCAGCTACACAACCAACAGATCGAGGCCTCGGCTCGCCTTAGCCGGGTGGCGGCAGCGGAAGGATGTGACGGATGGAAACGCAAGGTGCCATTCGCCCGAACTGTTGCTTCATGACACTGCGCTGGTTTCCTTATCTTAGCTTACGTCGCCGAAGCCCCCCACTGGAGGTCATTGGATGCAAGCCGGGCCGGATGGAGTGTCGATACGACAAACACACCAATACAGGGTCTTGCTTGCATGATGGGTGCATGCCCAGCCCGGGTTCCCAAGCTGGCGGAAGAGCTATGGGTCGAAGGACTTGCCACGCCGAGGTCGCCTATCTCAGCGTCGGCTCCCTCTTCTGGATGAGTGCGGCTATTTGGCCCGTGTGGTTTTGCTATTTGGCCCGTATCTAACCACATTAGACAGGCACAGCCACATAGCCATAATAGCTACAACAGGCCAAAGTACCTCAACTTTAAGGTACAAACTTCATCATCATTAAAAGGGATGGTCTTGGCCCATCCCGACCCGGAGCGGAGCGTAGGAAGCAGGGTGGGTTAGTACCATTCCAACCCTCCCCGGCGGAGCCGTTTTGGAATAAATTTTTAGGGATTCTATTACATAAGTTTATACTATAAAGTTAATATACAAGTTGAGGTACTTTAGCCTGCTGTGGCTATTATGGCCGTGTGGCTGTGCCTGCCTAATATGGTTAGATACGGGCTAAATAGCAAAACCACACGGGCCAAATAGCCGTACTCCTTCTGGATGGCCAATCGAGAGAATGTTCCGCCGACGAGGTCAGGCGATATCCATGGCCTTTGCAGGCACGCTGCAGCTGTTCCACAAGGCTATCCCACATGTGCCCCTGGGATGTCACTATCTTCCCAAAATATCGACGGAACACCGCACGACGTTGGATCGAGATGCATGGTGACCCCGGCGGGCGAGGCAATACCTGGGAACAGCCTTTTGGCGGCCGGATATGAAGGACGGGGCTTCCTGAACGGTCCCCACAGTTTGTTCATGCGCTTTAATTGGATATTGGGTGACGGGAGCGAATAGCAGAGTAAGGGGGCCAAGATTATCTCATCCAGTGCGACTTCAATTTGCGAAGGAATTAAGCATCGCCAGACGAGGAAGTTCGTTGTCGCACCTCTAATTTCACCGTCCATTGTTGCGCGCTGGGACCACGCTGCTCCGACCAGGTAGCGGGGACATGGGGAAATGACTGGGACTTTACGTACAAGAATCCGTAAGTCTGAAAGGTTGACGATAACCTTATTTCGAACCCAAGACCATGGAATGGCGGATACGAAGACCTCGGCCAAAGAGCTGGATCGCCGCCCAGCTCTACTAGCCTCGGTCCTCAGCCAACTAAATTGAACTTTATGGCGGAGCGACCCCCCATCCATTCGTGAGCACCCGCGGAAGAATACCGAGGTTGTTGCCGAGTCATTGCATCCCGCGCCGGGCGCCGATAGATAGCTGATCGTACTACGTATAATATTCCCGTCGCGTCAACATATCAATTGAGCCATCTTCATAGCCCAGGGACTTTTTGACAGCAGGCGGGGGCACATGGGGGCCAATAGGATAGTCAAAGTTGAGTTGGTGTCAGGCGAGTCAACCCAACAGGTATTCAGCCTACATTCTAGCGCGTGCGCAACCACGGGGCTCAAAGGGACATTTGTTTTCGCGAAAGAGGAGCTATGCACTTTCGTACCCATCTGACGGATCATGGGGGTGGGTTGCAGGAACTTTTTGAACCGGCCGTACTCATTTGCCTGTCACCATGACAGATGCCAACGCCAATGATTGGCTTCTCGATTGCGCACAAGATCCGGATGGCGCCGTTTGCCGTTTTTGCCGGGTTGCCTTCCTGAACCAGTTAACGACTGAACGCTGACTTCCGCCAATCTGGATGGCCAGCTCTGTTCTTCCAACTGCCTCGCGTGCCCTCGGCAGGGATCCATCTCGGATGATTAACTGTGAAAGGCCTCGGCTTCCACGCTAGACAGGGGCTATCCTCGGACCCGCAAGGTCCCTTTGCAATCAAACCCACAGTCGGGATGGCTTTGCATGATCCATTGTCAAGGGTGTGGCAGCGTGGGCTACTACCGGCACCTGTATACCTAGTCTGCGGAGCAGATAGCTCACTGGCCAAAAGCTTCCCTTCTCGTGCCAGCGGCCACCTCGCCCCTGGGGACCACGGCGCCACCCACGTTTCCCCGACCTTGGCCACCCGTCTTGGGCGTTGCTTGTCTGTTAGCGCTACTTGGCCGTCAGCCATCCCGTTGCCTACTGTACCGTGCCGAACGGCTTGCCGTTCTCGTTCTTGGCGCCGAGAGCCCTTGGCGATCGATTCTCTAGGAGACGGCACCTTCTACGTAGCGAAATGTTGCCTCCTTAATCACTCGACTTGTCCTCTCAACCGAGCTTGGGCAGATCGGGGATGATAGTGGCGGCGGCTTCGTCGGTGGCTGACGGGATGGATCAGTTGCCATCGCCTTTTCCGCCCAGCGGCGCCCTCTTCGACAAATAGGCTAGTGCCTCATGGTCGGTGCGGATTGCCTGAGTCGGCAGGCACTTTTGATCGTAATATACTCTAGTCAGCATCCTATCAGCCGGTGGAGAAGACGATGCCTGCCCCCCGGGACTCGGAAACCCTCTTTCGAGCCCGTTGTCGCTTCTGGAGGCGTGAGCGAGCGCGGACCGCAAGCTGGTTTCCTGCCGTGGGTGCCATAGGTGCCATGCATGCCGGGATATCCTATCAAGAGACTCCATCACACCCACCCTTTTGGGCAGTCAGAGCGAATCGTTTCCGCCCTTCTACAGAGCAAGATAGATGGTGGCGATGAGGAGAGTTCCCCGACAGGGGTGATGTCGTGCCCCCCTCCGAGCCAACTGAGGACCCCCACAACATACCTATCCGAGCAAGCAAGCTTCCAGGTTGTACGGGTACCGAGGTACCATCGTACTACCTACTGTCTGGCCGCTCGTCTCTTATCGCCAGAGCATGTCTCTACCAGGGATGGGCCTGCTTTGTGCCCCGCGAACGACTGCATCGGGCAGGTCGGTGGTATCTCGACCCACTGGCCGCCGAAATGGCCTGCCGACCGTGGAGGACTCAATGGGCAGCGCGCCGCGCATCTAAATACCCCCAAGACGTCCTCCTCCCCCAGAGGTTTTTGTTCTCTGTTCTTCAGTTGTCCCGGCCAAAATCTTCATTGAGTCTCTTGCCTTTGAGAACTCGGGGAGAACGCAACCAACCCGAACCCAACAACTGAAAAGACACAACAATGGCCTTCAGCAAGTGGAGGGGCAAGGTGTCGGAGCGGCCCATCGTGGTCGACGCCGTTGCGACCGGCACCGACGCCCACAACTCCACCGAGTCGATCAACCCGGAGGCCGAGCTGAAGAAGTTCAAGAAGCTCCACAAGTGGGATCCCTTCTTGGACGTCGAGACGCTCGACACCGCCGACAATGCCCTCAAATCTGGTGACTACGAGAAGGAGGCTGCCGTCGAGGCCGCTCTCCACGAGGACTCTCCCTACGCCGAGGTCAGGGCTTCGGTATGTTGTGCTCTCTGAATCCCGAGATATCCATCTGCGGGGCACTGCTGACTTTGATACCCAGGTGCAACCCTTTGATGACGAAGATATGCCTGTCAACACGATCCGTGCCTGGACAATCGGTTTTGTCATGTGCACCATCGTCGCCGCCTGTAACATCCTCCTCGGTCTTCGCCGCTCGCCCATCATGATCACTTCCACCGTCGTCCAGTTGATTTCTTACCCTGCGGGCTGCGCCTGGGCGAAATACGTGCCCGAGTTCAAGTTCAAGCTGTTCGGAACCGAGATGAACACCAACCCGGGCACTTTCAACGTCAAGGAGCACACCGTCATCACCATGATGACCGCCGCTGGCTCTGCCGCCAGTTACGCCATCGACATTCTCCTCGCCCAGGAGATCTTCTACGACCAGTTCTTCGGCTGGGGCTTCCAGGTCCTGCTCATCATCTCGACCCAGGCCATGGGTCTTGGCATCGCGGGTATCCTCCGCCGCTACCTCGTCTGGCCCGCTGCCATGATCTGGCCTGCAACTCTCATCACCACCACTGTCATGCACTCACTTCACGATCACTCGTCGTCCGACCCAGCCCTTACCAACGGCTGGAGGATTGGCCGCTACAAGTTTTTCCTCATTGTGGCTGCCTGTACCTTCGTCTACGAGTGGATTCCCGAGGTGTTTGCCCAGTTCCTCCAGATCTTCACCTTCGTCTGCTGGATTGCTCCCAACAACGTCGTTGTCAACCAGGTCTTTGGTGGCCAAACCGGACTCGGCCTCCTTCCCATCTCCTTTGACTGGAGCACCATTTCCGGCTACCTGCTCTCCCCTCTCCAGACCCCTGCGTTCGCCATTGCCAACGTCGGTGTCGGAATCCTCATCATGCTGCTCGGCTGTGTTGGCCTGGCGTGGGGCGGACCCGAGTTCTACCGCTACCTTCCCATCAGTGCGAACCAGAACTTTGACCACTTCGCTGTCAAGTACAACGTCAGCCGTATCCTGACACCCGATTTCACCTTCAACGAGACCGCTTACAAGGAGTACTCTCCTCTCATTCTGGGCCCCGCCTTCTCGCTGAGCTACGGTATGGGCTTTGCTGGTCTCATCAGCACACTGGTCCACGTCGGTCTCTTCTACGGACAGGACATTATTGACCGGACTCGCTCGGCTACCACCGAGGAAGCCGACGTTCACCTGAAGCTCATGCGCAAGTACAAGGAGGCCCCTGAGTGGTGGTTCTCGATCATGTTCGGCATCAGCTTCGCCTTCGGCATGATTGCTTCTCAGGTCTGGAGCACCCATCTGACATGGTGGGCGTACATCATCTGCATCGCCATCGGCGCCTTCTTCATTTTGCCCGTCGGTATCATCCAGGCCGTCACCAACCAGCAAACCGGCCTCAACGTTGTCACCGAGATGATTGTCGGTTACATGACCCCGGGCCGCCCCGTCGCCATGATGCTGTTCAAGTCTTGGGGTTACATGCTCTGCTACAACGGCTTGAACTACGTGTCTGATATGAAGGTCGGCCACTACATGAAGATTCCCCCCCGCACCATGTTCGCTGCCCAGACCTTTGCTGTCATTTGGCTGTCCTTGGTCCAAATCGCCACCTACAACTTCCTCCGTGGCAACATTGAGGGTGTTTGCACTCCCACACAAGCCCAAGGTCTTACTTGCCCCAACGCCCGTACTTTCTACAACGCCAGTGTCATCTGGGGTGTCATTGGTCCCCGCAGGATGTTCGGCGCCGGCGCGCTCTACTCTTGGGTCAACTACTTCTGGCTCATTGGCGCTGCTTGCCCCATCATCCAGTACTTCCTTGCCCGCCGCTACCCCCGCAGCATGCTCCGCTACGTCTTCTTCCCCGCCATCTTCGGTGCTGCTGGTTTGATTCCTCCCGCGACTATCTGGTGGTTGGGACAGTGGGTTATTGTCGGACTCATCTTCAACTGGTGGATCAAGAAGCGCTTCTTCGGCTGGTGGAGTAAGTTTTATCCCCTTCTTAAAAGAGAATGTTTATGTTACTAACTAATATGTTCTAGCTCGCTACAACTACGTTCTTTCCGGTGGCCTCGATATTGGTACTGCCCTCTGCGTTGTCGTCTCAGGTCTCGCGTTGGGTCTGTCCAACACGGATTTCCCCGACTGGTGGGGCAACACCGTGCCCTTCTCCAACCTGGACTCTGATGGCGCCGCCGTCACTAAGGTCCTTCCCAACGATGGATCCTTCATCGGACCTACCACCTGGTAGAAGCCCCATCATAAGTAGCATTTTGGATGCATGTGTTTGGATGAATAGTATATAATGTATGGCGGTAATGTTGGCATAGCGGTGTGACGCTTGCTGTGAATAAGACTTGCACGATAGTATGACAATTACAAGATATCCCTTTTATCATATCAACTGTCCTTAATGTGTCTTATCAACCCCCCTTTCTTGTGTAAAGCACACCATATTCAGTGGACAACGGGCTTGTCCTACTCTGAATCCTGCAAACATCGCCCTATGCGTCCCAAGCAAACTGGATGTCGATGTGGGACTATAGCAGAGGGAGTATTGCAGACATGCCTTGGACCTAGCCCCAAACATCCCCCTAACATGTTCAGGTGTAAACGGATGAATGGGGCGTGTTTCTGTCATAAGTAGGGGGGGCCAACGACATGGGATGGCGGAGTGCTTGGCGACCAAGTTCTGGCCGGTAAAGCGGCCGTTGAATACGATCAACAACATACCGATCCAACACTCTGAATGGCAGTGCGGACTGGTTCAACTACACAGAGGTATTGTGTCGACCTTGCCATCGCCAAGCGCTAAGAGCACCCTGCGGTTTCAGCAACCACAATCCTTGCCGAGACCACATGAAATTGACAAAGGGAACTGCGGTGTGGTACGCTTCATTGACTGTGACCCCCCGCCTTTTTGTGCAGTTCAGACCATAGCAAGGGAGACCCCCAGGCACTCAAGTACAGATATAAACAACCGAGCATCAGTGCAAGCAGTCGAGGTATCTGGCACTCGCTGGCCACGCCTATCGCCTTCAGCTCATCATTGACCTATAAAATGAAGCTTCTCGGCCAGGCCTTTCCCTTCATCGTCTGCGCCAATGCGCATTCCATCTTTCAACGGCTGGCCGTCAATGGAGCCGACCAAGGCCTACTGACGGGGATCCGCGCGCCCGAGGGCACCATTCCCATAGAGGACGTCAAGGATGCAGAGTTTGCGTGCAACAAGAACATCGGGTACGAAGATGGATCAGTGGTTTCAGTACCAGCCGGTGCTGAAGTTGGTGCATGGTGGGCTCGTGGCATTGGCGGGCCTTCGGATGCGAACGACGTCGATCAAACGATTGCTGCAAGCCACAAAGGTATGGCGAACTCTCCGCTTGGCATCGGGGTTATGTTGACAAGCTCGCGCCAGGCCCCATCATGGTGTACCTCGCCAAGGTCGATGACGCTGCGTCTGCCAACCAAAATCCCAAGGGCGGCTTGGAATGGTTCAAGATTTCGCAAAAGGGCCTGAACTATGGCGTCTGGGCTGTCGACGAGCTGATTGCGGACGGGGGATGGTACAACTTCACTATGCCATCTTGCGTGCCGCCCGGCCAATATCTAATGAGAGTCGAGATCCTCGCCTTACACAGCGCCTCTGCTCCTGGTGGAGCCCAGTTCTACATGGAATGTGCACAGTAAGACGAAGAGTGTCTAACCGTCTTCTTCGTAAATACTATCCTAACGAAACATTTAGAATCAGGGTTGAAGGGGACGGCAAGGGGAAGCCTTCGTCTCTGGTCAAGTTCCCGGGCGCCTACAGTGCGACAGACCCCAGCATCCTTCTCGACATCTACGATGATAACGGCCGGCCTACGAATCGGGGGAAACCATACAAGATACCAGGCCCCGTGATGTTTTATTGCAATTCGTGAGTCGACGAGTGAGTCTCTTCACTTCGTCACCAGGCCATAAGGGTCGGTGTTGGAAATGTCACTGCTATCACCATAGTTGTCCCACAGCAGTGCAGCCCTTTAAGAACGTTTCTAAATCCATGTTAAGGAGCCGGCTGAGACTCGATGGAAGAATGGGATTGCTCCAAGATTTCCCTACATTTAGTCATCGTGAATGATGTTCTACCAACAACCAAATCGATTCATCATTGCATTTCTTTCCTTAGAGTGTTGTTAAAACGTTTCCAACCCAACCAATTTACTTCTTGGAAACCAGCTTAATGTTATACTCGAGCTCTTTGGCGGCTTTGGGGTCGCCCTTTCTCTCAGTGAATTTCACCGTCAATCCATCCTTTACGGCAAAGACCGTGTCGTTCTCCAAATAGTCTGAGTCTTCGTCAAAGATTTGTGTCGTCACGGACTTGTATCCTTCTGCTTGAACCTGAAAAGATTGTTAGAGACCGTAATGGGGCAAAAAATCCCAGAAGTCTACGTACAATAAGGTGAATGTGGGCTGGCCTGTATTGATGTCGATGGAGGAGGTCCAGAAGTTTTCCAGCTGGGCCGTCGCCAGGGACCTTGTGATGATGTCAGTAAGTGGAATTCATGATGTGAGAAAAGGAGCAGTACTGGATACGGAGTGGGCCGAAGGCAGTAGAACCCGTAACGGCCCTCCTCATCCGTAGTGAACTCTCCGCGCAAGTTGTATTCCGGTTGATCCGCATCTTGCTGCTCGTAGAACCCTAGTGCCAGTCAGCTCATAAATTCAGGGAAGTAGACGGTGCAAAGACGTACCATTTGTGGATGCTTGCCAAGTATCAACAGTCGCGTTGGCGAGAGGCTTTCCCGTGTTGGAGCAGGTCACTCGACCGTACATGAACACGACCTCTCCGTCATCGGGACACTTTAGAACAATGGTGCCGCCATTGGCACGGGCAGGAGCTTTGCGCCAGAAAGGGCCCAAAATGGCCGTCGCCGTCCCAGGCTCACCATTTCTCATGGCCACCCGGTTGGTAATATCATCAACGAGTCTTGAATTCCGGTTAGTCACCCGATACGGATCGTCCGATATATGATTGACTGCTACTCACGATTCTAGGCCGATGACATCACAGAGAAGCTGGCCTTCGTTTCGACGGTCGGTACTCATCTGACCGGCCCAGTTGATCATGTTGACGCCAGCCATCCATTCGTCGAGAGTGAGATCGACTTCGCGAGCAAAGTCGTGGATATGCTGGATAAAAGAGGACAAGACTTGACGGAGTCTCGGGTCTGTGCCTTCCCCCATGGACGCAATTACTTGCTTCGTGAAGTCCTGTCCAAGGCCCTGAGCCTGGCCATCTTCTTTCTGTAGCGAGCCCATGTTGATGATTTCGTTTCTCGCCCGTCAAGAAAGCCTATGCTGTCAGGTCGGGGCCCTTTTGAGGATGAAATCAGATAGATAGCTTTGTTGTAGGAGTCGAGATCGAGTTTGAGGTAAGACAGGTTCTCCAGAACATTGCAGCCCTCACGCAGTCAGACAGAGGGTACTTATTCCAACCGTGTCTAGGGTGCGGTGCTTTGTCATTACACGTGTCATACGGGTATTGCAGGCCGTAGTCCTGCAGGCTGCGGTTCCGGAAGCGTTCCCGACTCCGGGGCGGGGGTTGCCAGCTAGATTAGAGTTCTTATTTTCGGGTACAGGGGAGGGCAATTTACGGATCTCGCGGATAGAAGTACCTAGGCGCAAGGGACGTTGACAAGCACGCACGCAGCACCACAGGCTCACACAGCCTGCGCCTGACCGCCAAGATCATAGCCGCCTGGAAACCCCGCACTTCGGAAGCATTGTTTTGCTTCGTCACGCTTAAAGTATCAGTCTGGCAAGCGATTGAAATTTGTGATTGCATTGGGCCCAATCCACGGTGGGTACACGTAGTTCCAGGGACACCGGCGTGCCGTACAGGGATCTTGCTGCTCAGCACTGCGCGGCACCGAAGTTGGGATGATAAATCTTACGTCTAGTGTGCGGTCGTGGCTAATAATAGTGGTGTGATGTGTGCGATCAGTAAGTTGTTGATTTTGTTGCCGCCAGCACCCTGTCGCTCAATCGTAGTTAGGCTTCCTACTTCGTGAGGTGAAGAGAAAATGCTCCATGTTCCATTTCGGAATGCTTTGCTGGGACGTGAATCAAGCCTTGGAACCCCCGTTTGAGTAGGAAATACGGCGGTCCTCTTCTGGCCCGAAATCCCAGCTCGCTTCGTCAGTGCCATTAGGCCTACTGGCGCGTTTGAAACCAATATCAAGGCCTTCTATCTCTACTACGGGTCTGACGACCTCTACCTCAGCTCTGTATCCCTTGGAGTGCCATTTTTCTTGGATGTCTGGTGAGTTGAATAACGCCGGTGCGTAACGCTTCATGGCTTTCAGGGCCGTTCCCGAGATCTGGTCGACGCTGTGGCTGTGTCTCAGGGCAAGGAAGTCATCGCCTGCTAGCTTCCGGAGTTCATTCTTCATGTCGTCGGGGTATTGCCCGGCCTTGATGAGTAGCAGGTCATATTGCAGGAGGGATGCTTTTCCGTGCCAGGATCCGCCCTGGGTTGCTCTGTTGTAGAGGCCAGTTAGTGCAGCGATGGCGCCCATGCACCCCGTCCCGTAGTCAGAAATTGGGAATGGGGGCACAACCGGCTCGTCCAGACCCATGAAACGACCTTGCTCCCATGCTACTCCGCTCACCTATTACCAAATCAGTCATCATCCAAATCAAAAACGAACAACTCGTGCATGCTTACACAGTCGGCGATTTGCTGCCATCCAGGGCGATGCGACCATTCTCCCTGGTAGCCAAAGCAATTCTCCGTCACGTAAACAAAGCCCTTGCCGCGTGCTTTGGCCAGCTTCGTTAGGGCTGTCGCGCCATAGCCAAGCTTCTCTAATGCTCCAGGTCGATAACCATCAAGAACGACATCAGCTTCAGCCAAAAGCTTCTCAAATTGCCGTCTTCCTTCCTCGGACTTGAGGTCGAGATCCGCAGCGTGCTTGCCCATGTTACCGTCGACCTGGAAGAAGGGAACATCGCTGAGGTTTGGGCTCGTGATCTTCAGAACATCGGCTCCGTACTCGGCTAGGATACGACCGATCACCGGTCCGGCGATGATGCGGCACAGTTCAAGCACCTTCACTCCAGACAGGATTCTGCGATCTGATGTGACTGGGAGAGGCGCTGGCGGCGTCGAATCCTCCAGAGAATCCACACTCCATGGCGGCAGTTTACGATTCGTTATACCCTAGCGAATAATCAACAACGTCTGTCCCATTGAATTGGCGAGTTCGATTTGTGGCTTACATGCTGCGTCCTGATGAAATCTTCGTGCTTGAGAACGGGGACACCCGCCTGGCGTTTCTCTGCATTCATACGCTCCAGCTCATCGACCGTGAAGTTCTTAACGTGAGACTCGATTGCCTCTACTATTCCTTCGTGGGACTTCAGATCTTGCCTAAAAGGTTCAAGTCCAATCATGCGGAGCGTGGTCGATGCCTCCAGAGATCCATGAATATGGTAGTATTCGCCTGGTCTTTTCGTCTCATACAAGTTGGCGGACATGCGACGATAGGGGTCAGATTGGGCCTGTAGCAGATCCGTATCTGTGTAATGTCGAGTCAATTCGTCAATGTTATAATCCCCGATGGATGGATGTGCAATCCAGAATGCTGAGCTCACCCTTCAAAAACTGCTTCACCTCGCGATCCAACTTGCCGTAGCCCCCAACGGTTGCCAGATAAGCCTGGATCAAGAAGGCGGTACTCTTCTCCAGATTTACGGAAACCCTGTTATCCCCAATGCTCTTCTCCTTGGTAGTTGCAAGTGCGCAGGCCACACCACCTTCGATTGCCTTTAGAGCTGAGGCTACTTCCGTCTCCTTGAACGGAATTGGAAAGTAAGGCCGATCGCGAGATGCTGAAAACTGCGCATTTCTTGAGATTCGCGCAGCCTCGGCTGGGATCTGCACATGGCCGAGAACGAGCTCCAAGATGCGCCTAGTCTCGGCGATAGACGAGTAGCCCCCCCCGTTCGACATTGTGACAGCAGCGTGATACTGGCGGTGAGAGATGATCTTCGAGATGGCGGATAGGCACGAAGATGAGTACTATTCAGGAGTATTAAGCAACACAGCCGCAGATTTCCGGCTGTCGGTGAACCTCCCTTGCACTGATCCGTCCAAGCTGCCATCACCAATACCTCCGAAAAAGGCTTCAAGCCAAACTTTTAGACAATCGGCCGAATTTACCGTGGGCAGCTACCCTGCTTGCCCCATTCGACACGCTCTGCGACAGAGCTGATAGGTGCCGAAACGTCGGACCCACAGCGGGAATCGGGTGGGTAGGAGTAGTAGGTATGTATGCCCAATAGGGGATTCCGTCCAGAAACCCGGCTTCCGATGGCTTCGGAAACGGGGTCCATGGACACCGCCGAAAACTTAATTGGGGATTCGGCGGTCGAGCTCAGACACTGAGAATGGACGTGAGCCGTTCGCGTCGAGGGTAAATGTAATTTGTCGGATAAGGGCCTCATGGTGTCGATGTCACGTCGGGTAAGGCACTGAGTCCAAGTTTGTTTCATGGGTAGAAGAAGCATACTGGGCGTCGTCATATGCTCCAGCATAACGATGATCGGCGTGGGTCTAGCTAGACTGCGGATAAGTTCCAGTTGTGATCTCGTAACTTGGTTGGGCATCATGTATCTCCTGCCGCTGCAGCCGCCTGAGGGGAAGCAAGCTGCCATTGCCGTCATCATGGGTCGAGATATCAGATATCAGTTTTGAACAACAAGACCACGCATGCTCTCGCGGTGGGCGTACTTGCGCAAGTTGGACGGCAGCTTTCCAAGACAGGGTTCAGCGTTCTGGACTTGGGCGGGTCGTGCCGTTCGTTGGTTGCCGTGCAATACGGGACGGTAACTTTGAATGTCGAATGTCCGTCAAGCGAGCGGCCGACCATCAATGCCAACAAAGCGTTTCTTCAAGCAAGCCCATAGCCAATGAGGATCGACACGTAGACATAGTTCTAACGCCTAACGCATTTTGTTGGTCCGCTGCTCATACGCCGGACTACCGGGCAGTTTTGATATCCTCAATCTCGCTCTTCTTTTGTACCAACAGCCTGCAGTTTGGGGAATGTCACAGTGAACCAGGCCCCCCGGATTGCTCTACCCCGCAAAAGTGCGGAAGCTAAGAAATCTTGCCCCGGATCTTCGATTGCCTCGGCTTACGCTGGCATTTTGGCTCAAGACCAGACGCGTCCTGCCATTCGTTTGTTTTTTCTGCCTGGCCAAGAGCTGTGGAAGGCCCTCATAACGTGTATCACTGAGAGACCTCTTCGACGGGCTGACAGACTCACAATGCCTACGAAAAAGGTTCGCCCGAGCGAACGGCGCAGGTGTGTCAAGGCCTGCGATAACTGCAAGCGCCGTAAGGAGCGCTGCGATGGTCAGCAACCCTGCAAAAGGTGCGTGATCCGCAGAGTTGAAGGCGATTGTGCCTTCGCCGACCTGCCGACGAATCCTGCTCAGGCAGACCCGCTGTCTGCGAGGACTCCCGACTGTTCTGGTCTTCACGAAAGCCCAGCCAGCGGTGACTTCTTCGGCTCGTACGAACCAGCCGCCTCATTCCACGAAAATGGCATTTCGCCGAGCCACCATCATCGGCGCGCTTCACAACAAATCAACCACCTCTCCCAGTCTGCCGCGGTACCGCGATTGTCCAGACTCATAGCGGATGGGAAAGGCCGCCTCATGTTCATTGGCGATGCGGCCAACTTGTCTTTTCTAAAAGTCATCCGCCGCCTGGTACGTGACCGTGTAGGATCGTGTCCCTTCACCGACGACCCCCTGCGCCATGTCATGGTCGAAGCGACCCCAGAAGGACGTCCGAAGTGGGTTATCACCAACCCGGCAGATATCCCGGCCAAGCCCAGTGATGAGCAGGCGAGATACCTGCTGTGTTGGTATTTGCAAACATCCAACTGCATTCTCGAAGTCTTTGACGAAGCGGCCCTTCGAAATGATCTTGGAAACTGGTTACGCGGAGAGCCCACCAGCGAGGACGAAGAGACAATGAGCTGTATCTTCTTTCTCGCACTCAGTATCGGGGCACAACGCTGCCCTGAGGATCGAGATGCCGATGCTGAGAAATATTTCCACTACGGCCGCTTCCTGGCAGTCTCGTACGCCATGGAGAACCCGACATACAGCACTGTGCGCAGCTACATCCTCATCACCGTTTACCTCCTCGGCGCATCGCGGAGGAACTCGGCCTTTATGCACTTGGGCGTCGCTGTCCGGGCCGCTTACACACTGGGCATTCACCGAAAAGACAGTCCTACGCTTTTCTCGGCGCAAGAGCAAGCCGTCCGGGAGCGGTTATGGACATCTCTCCGTGTCCTCGACTTGTTTTTGAGCGTCTCACTGGGTCGTCCGCTGGCGACTTCCGAGACCCGTGATACCGCGGGTGCGGAGGATTACTCGGCCACACTGGACCTCTGCGCCATCCTTGAGTCCATTCTCAACGACGTCTACGCCAAGCGCATGGTATCTACTGATGCCGTGGAGCGAATCAGCGAGCAACATCGTCGCTGGGCCGCGCGGTTCAGCCACGATCTTGCTGCCGATGCGATATCAACCCGGAACGACTCCGTCAATGCAGCGGACGAGAAGGAGTGCCCCGACATGGAGCTCTACTACACGAAGGAAGCCTACTACTGGAGCATCATGCTCTTATCACGGCCTTTCCTCATCGACTTTGTTTCGAGAAACATGGCACGAGCCAAGACACCATCGATGTGGAGTCATGAGAGACCATTTCAGTCATCGCCGTCGGATCAGCTTCTTGTGCATGCTTGCGTGGACTCGGCAATCCGCAGCATTGAACTTCTGGCCGTCTTTAAACAAGATGCGAGCCGTGCTAAAAGACACCCCTTCCTGATTAACTCCGTATTTGTATCGGCGCTGGTACTCGGGCTGGCAGTCTTTGGGGACTTGGATAGCACCTTTCCCTTGGATCAAGGGTTGAACGACGCACTGGCGCTTCTACGGAACCTCAGCAGACATGACCTTGTTGCAAGCAGGGAACTCTCAATCGTGGGGCATCTTCAGAGCGCCTGCGTGCTGCAAAGGGGAAAGAGAGTCCGAGAAAGGATGGAGTTCCAAAGAATGCTCGTTGGCGAGCTGTTTGGCAGCATCCATGGAGGAGCCTTGCCAACAGAAACGTCAAGATTTGACACCGGCTTTCTCCCTCGAGTTAATGGGAACTTCAGGGACATAAGAATCATCGACTCCGAGGCGATGGAGACAAGCAGCATGGATCAAGGTGGCTCTTTGATGACAGAAAGTACGGCCGAACCGCACGTTCCTGGCAGTGAATCAAGTCGAGGGTCAAATGTGGTCCAGGCTCTCACGCCGTCGACAGATATCATGCTACCGATGTCGCCAAGAACCCTGCTCTTCGACTCATATGGCCAAGATATGCCATTCTTCCCAACAATGGATGCTAGCATGGCGCATTTGAGTTACACGGATGATATGATGTTGTCCGATGCGGGCGCTTTGCTGGAACCTCCGTGCTAGAAAATGCATAGCTATGGCGAAAAGGTGCAAGATATCGAAAGCAGACGAGTGGTTGGGAACATTTATTGCCCGGGGCGCAAAAGCCTTCAAGCGCCAGCCTTGAGTTTAGTAGTCGAGAGATCGAGACACCAATGTGTCTTTCATACTACTAGGGAAACGATCATCCTTTTCTTCTGTTTGGCATTGTGCTGCGAACATTGTGTTCATATTTTGGAAACAAATGAAAGCCCTACCGTATTCAATGTACAGCTTTGAGAGCTCACACGGGTTTTGATGAGTATGGGTCGCAGAAAACTGATGGAACGGCAAACTGCAAACCTATGTAGATCGAGCAAATACGGCCCTACAAAGGCGTCTTTTGGTCTATTTAGAAAATGTATGGCTTGTAGCCACAGCAAAAAGTCTGACTGCGTAATAAGCGGCCAGTAATAAATACTCTGAACTATTGCTTGGTTCTGGTTATCAACGATAAATCTGCATGCAATATTATAGTTTGCTGTAAAAGCAACTGGAGCTATGACGCCAGAACTTCTTTCAACACTGCCTATTGCTCTACAACGTATCTGAAATAACGTGAGAATGTTTCTGGTCTACGTAAGATACATCAACTTGCCTATCATCGCTCCGTATGCTGATACACGGTGGCGGATTTTGCTGAAGTATTTTGAACAATGGAACACGACAGCAGGGTTCAATCTTTTAGCTTTCATGTCGCAATTAAGACTATATCAAAGACTATATCAAGTCCCTAATTTCTTTGTGGCTCATTGAAACAGACACAATGACAAACGCATTACTCCCCCGGAATTCTTCTAATTATGGCGGGTACTTCTGTTCATTGGTGGTGTGGTGACGTCCTGTACTGGTGACCTAGTCTCAACGAGGGCCATAGCTATTCATAGGCCCAAAGAAGCATAGACAGAAGTAACATGAATAATGATATTTGATATTCGTCCCTCATCACCCCCCCTGGTGCCCCGCAGTCAGGTAGTACATGATTAAATGGCCACTTCCCGGTGCTGTTTCGGCAAAATCGGCTGCCCGTGTGTTTCCCAACCCCGAAGTGTCCCACCCGCGACCCGAAAGGCTGTGTTACTTTGCCGGAAGTACCTAGACACATGTATTTCATCCGATGACTATCAATACAATCTTTTCATGACGTAATAATATTTTTCATGATAGAAATACTGTGCATAACTAGACCTCGGGCAGTCATACAGTGTTACATAGTGTCCTGGGGCTCACCCGATTTTCCGTTTGAGAGAAGATAAAGTGCTGTGCCGCATTGCCTCTCTCACCCACTTCCCTCTATTACTCGATCATATGGCTCTCTAGCACCCTGTCCTCGTTTTCGTATAAAAGTCCGAGAATAACAGGATAGGCAAGTGGTAATCTGTGCTGTCTCACCAAAGCCGCCAAACAGCGTTATTAGGGTGTTCACTCCTCTGAGGACAACCTTCAAACTTTCTCAGTTGCCGCACATCTCTTCCCCCGACCCAAAGCTCTCAAGATGACGCCGCCACCAGAATTCTCCCAGCGTCCAGACAAGCCTTTCAATGTGGCGGTGATTGGGGGTGGCATCGCCGGTTTGACGCTCACCCTTCAGCTGCTCCGGAATCGGGTACCGACAACACTGTACGAGAGAGCGCCAAAGTTTGGCGAGATCGGCGCGGGCGTGTCTTTCGGTCCAAATGCTCTGAGAGCCATGTCGCTGATCTCACCGCACGTACGGCAAGCCTTCGAAAACCAAGCGACGCATAACCAATCAGAGGACTACCAGAACGTGTGGTTTGACTTCAGATACGGCGAGACCTGCGAAGGCAAGCACGGCGAGGGCGAACTCATCCACCGTTTGATCTGCGAGACTGGCCAAACCGGCATTCACCGAGCACACTTTCTGGATGAGCTGGTCAAGTTACTGCCCGACGGGGTTGCGAAATTCGGCAAACACGCTGTCGACTACGAAGATGACGGCACGCGCGTGTTGCTCAAGTTCCAAGATGGCACTACCGCCATACATGATGCAGTGACTGCCTGCGACGGCATCAAGTCACAGTTGCGGCGCGTGATGCTCGGCGATGACCATCCCGCCTCGAGGGCCGTCTTCTCCGGAAAGTACGCATACCGCGGCCTCATCCCTATGGAGGAAGCGGAAGAGCTACTGGGCAGCGAACTTGCCAAGAACAGTCAGATGTATCTAGGAAAACACGGCCACATCCTAACCTTCTCCGTCGCGAAAGGCAAAAACATGAACGGTGAGTGACATGAGGGTTCTCTGTAATGATCGGTATCAGATGTTAACGATACAGCAGTGGTTGCTTTTCGCAGTGCGGAAGAGTGGAAGTCGGATGAATGGGTCATGGCGGTCAAGAGGGAGGATATGATGAAAGACTTCGAAGGCTGGGGCGACAAGTCTCAAAAGATTATCCAGATGCTGCGGAAACCTGACGTGTGGGCGCTTTTCGACCACCCACCAAGCCCGACCTACTACCAAGGACGTGTATGCCTACTGGGCGATGCCGCACATGCCTCGACGCCTCACAAGGGCTCCGGTGCGGGCATGGCGATCGAAGACGCCTACATTCTCGGGAACTTGCTAGCCCTGATCAACGGTCCTGAGGAAATCGAGATGGCACTTGCGACGTACAACAAGACGAGAAAGGAGAGGTCGCAGAAGCTGGTGACGGATAGCCGGGAGCAGGGGAAGCTATATGATTTTGAGTTGACGGACGACCCTGAGTGGATCGCAGACAGCTTGTCAACTCGCATGGACTGGATCTGGAAATATGACTTGACTCAAGAACTGCAGCGAGGTCGTCAAGAGATTGAGAAATGCCGGAACGATTCGACGACGAGAGCGCAACTATAAATTTGAAGGGAGAAACAAACGAGGTGCGGTTCTATTCCGCAACTATCACTTATCCGTAACGAGTGTTGGTTTTGCCGGTAGTTTGCTACTCGAGTCTAGAAATCCATGTAAGTTGTCGTTTATTTGGGAGCTACTAGCCACTGTTAAAGGAAGCCGAGGGGAATCATAATTCTCCTTAAGGCCGACTCTAGAACAGGAACTTTAGACATCCATAAAACACCTAAGACCGTGAGCAGACGGGCGGGCGACCTCCCCAGTGCGGTACTGGTCCTGGACCTCACGCAATTCTTTGCCTCTTCGGATGGATAGTCATGAATGCATCAAGCGTGAGGGCATACCAGTAGCCCACCTCATCACGAGGAGTTCTCACGCCCTGGTGGTCTAGCGGTATGATTCTTCCTTAGGGTTGTGAAAAGATAAATCCACTTGGAAGAGGTCCCAGGTTCGATCCCTGGCCAGGGCCCACCCAATGCTTTTGATCTACCCCCTAGAGGTAGATAAAATGAAGCCTCATCATTTTTTGTAACCAATGCGAGCCAAGTTGGAAGACCATTATCACTTGCTTGCAGCTTACTGTAGCCGCGTTAATATATATAATAACTTATGTAATTAGCCTATGTAGTTAATAAAGATTACAGTAGCGAGTCGTGACTGGTGACACAATATGTATCGAGGAATTAGAACTTGCGAACGTTGGTTGAATTACGCTAAAGATCCTGTTTAGTCTTATGCTAGACCATAGCGCTGGATTCCCTTGTAAAGAACCCGCATTTGGGAATATGTTTAGTGAGCATTATGCATTGAATCATCATCATATCTATAGGGTATCATATCTCTATATCCATGCTACAAAGCAATCCGGCAGGCCATTTCCGGAGCAGTAAGCTCAAGTGAGGCCACCTACAAAAGTTACAAAAACCAAAGGGAATTTGGCAACCATCGTATAACCCACCCATCTTCGCATGTGAGTGAGCAGAGGGTTGTCGCCCCAAGTTGTTCCTAGCGGTCAAGTAACCCAACGTGGAAACGACCCGCTGATACTGATTAGACGTCAGGTACGTTTTCTCCAGTCCCAGCCACTGGCCATGCCTCTAGAAAAGGCGATCATGGCACTCCCTAATGCAAGACAGACACCGGACCAGATCCAAGCACTAGAATACCCGGTTGAGCGCACCAAGGCGCCTCCAACTGGAGATCCAAACAACAAGGCGATAGCCATGACAGAGTAGGCCATACCGAGCCGAGTACCAATGTAGTTGCGGTCCTCGGTGAGCTTGGCAAAAGTGGCCGGCTGGAGAGCGAAAAAGCTCCCGCTGCTGAAGCCGTAGAAGACGATTGCCACAACCAAACCAGCGGTATGTTCGACTGCCACGAGGCAGAAGGCCGAAACCGACATGATGAGCACCGCGGCGATGAGAAGGTTCATCCCCCCGAGACGTTGGGCAAACAGGTTGGGAATTACGCGGCCCAAGATGGACCCCCCGTTCATCATGGCCAGCAGGTATTTGTCCACCCGAGAGCTCGCTGCACCCCTCTGGAGAGCAAAGTTGTGGATGTAGACGAACGGAGTGTACATGCCCAGAAACACCAGGCAGCAAGCGGCCACGAAGAGGAGGTAAGGAATATCGTTGAATGCGGACTGGTCGATCCAGGCCCGCCTCTGATGCGAAGCCTTGGGTGTATGCATGCTGACAATGGACACACCCTGGACGAACAGCGCGACTAGCGCTATGGTGCGGACTGTCCAAGCCAAGCCGATTTCAGGCTGGAGGGAACGAAATACGATAGGCAGTACCAGACTATAGAGGAGGGATGTGAGTTAGTCATCGGCTGCCATACGTGGAGGAACACTCTCAAGCAGATCCCTGGTGCCATTAAGACTTACCCACCAACGCCGCTCCCGGCCGCAGCAACGCCAAAAGCCACGGGCAGTCTCGTAGAGAACCACGGCGATAATACCGCAACCCCCAAAACAGCTAGGCCGCCCATCCCGGTTCCGATGCAGAGCCCCTGCGACAGGAGCAGCTGCCAAAGGTTGCTGCTGAAGCTCTGGGCGACGGTTCCGGCGACGATCAGCAGGGACCCGGCCCAGAGCAGCTGGCGCGCATAGCCCAGGTCAAAGACGGGCCCTGCGAAGCAGCCAAGGAACACCATCAGGAAGCTCTGCAAAGAGCCGATGGTGGAAATGGCGAACGGGCTGTACTCCTTGAGCAGGTCGGCTTCATAGTGGACCTGGAAAACGCCGAAACTGGCAACGAGCCCTAGTCATACTGTGTTAGTGCCGAGACAAAGCAGTCATAAAGGGTGTCCAGAGTTGCAGTGCGTGCACAGCCAGTCAAAGTTAAACACGAAATGATAACAAGAAGGGTGCGGTATTGATTGCGTTCGGATATGGTCCATAATGTGACAGAAGTATAACTCACCCCAAGTATTGAAGTAAATACAAAAGGAAGCCAGGACCTGAAGCCAGGCCCGTAAGCCACCGTTCGGGGGCGCTGTCGGCTTCCCAGGGGTCGCGTGCGGCCGTACGAGATCGTCGGCGCCGCTCTCCTCGTCGGTTCCCGGCGAGAGACTCGGTGTGTCCCGGTCGAAATTTTGCCTGCCGCCGTCGTCGTGTCCGGGGGACTTCTCCTTTTCCGTCAAGGACGACATCGCTCAGCGCAGCACAGAACGGCTAAAAAGGCAGAGTTGCATGGATGTCGACTTTCTCTTCTTCTTCAGTTGTCTATCGTTCTTCTTGGCTCGCTCGTGTAAGTTCCGGGATGCTACGTGCCGCCCCTCGTCTCAATCTCCTTCTCTAGGGGATTCGTGGGCGTGCTATGCCGCTTAATCGTTGTGCTTCCAACAAGCAGACAAGAAAACAAACCCAAATATGGCGGAGGTATGAGTTGATCGTGCAGCTAGTGTCAGGTGCAAAACAGGAAAACCAAAAGTGAGATATGACCCCTTTCTCTTTTTGATTTTGTGTTTTTTCTTCCATGGAGGTGGGAAAATCTTAAAAAGACGTTAGCACATTGGTTTGTTAAATACTAACAAGGCAGATTCTCCGGACTCTTGGGGAACAGAAAGCGCCAGGGCCTCCTCGCCGGATGCTCGGGTTGAGGTGGTCACCGTTGCGGCTGTCGCAGGCCATGTTACAAAGGTCGGATGGCCCTAAAAACATGTCTTCGTTGCGATGCAACGAGTAAAACACATTGTCCTTACCTATCAACTTCTCTCAATCGACGTACCAGTTATGAAAACCGACTCAGTTAGTTATGTAGGAAAGCCGCTGCTATTATTTAACCTAGGTTTCCAATATCTCGCAAACTAGAGTGGTTTGGATGTGCTCAGGGGGAACCGGCAGTATATCATCAATGAGGTTAGAAAGAATTATTTGGTTTTTAGACCGTACATAGTGCACAGAAGAGCAGAAGAGCCGCGAAAAAGTCAGAATACGAGAAGTATTCATCACATCTTCTTCACACATGGCATTTTGGGTGGGATGCCCTCGGGTACAAGTGCCCGCCGCGGGCAAGGCCACGACCGTGGTCTCGTCTGACGCCTCTCGGACCTCGTCTGGAATCTGGGGATGTCACCGGTCTTTGAGTATTTAAGGCTCGTCGAAACCTCGGAGTAGTGGGTTCGGCGATTGGTATGTCGAGAGCCATTGCGGCTAGACAATATGGGGCGGTGGACGAAGGATTGCCCGTTTTGACAGGCTCGGTCATAGTCCGTCGCATCGTGGCGGGGACTCTTTGTCTTCTGGCTCCATCCTTTTGTTATCCAACGCCGAGATTCGCGTAGAAGGGCGGAGGGTTTGCCCTGATAACGGGTTCGCTCTGATAACGATACCGAGATCCCACCCTAGATTTCTTGGTATGGAGATCGAAAACTGGAGACCCGCGATGATTATCGGATCGAATTCTTGACTAGGAAAGAAGTGAGCGACGCGCCGTAACTTTCCGCAGATTTGCCGCCTCGTTGCCGCGGCCGGGCCAGGCTGAGCGTTTTGGAAAGCATTTACTGTTTAGCAGAGGAAAAAGTTTATTGACACAACCTTTTGGTCAAACGCCGTCGCCCAATGACGTGCCTTGGTTTAGGTTTCATCCATCATCCCATCCTGTCGGCGACCTTTTGGTGGATGGGCCTTGGAGGACTTTTTAAAGAGCCGCGCAGACCTGACAAGGGGAAGGAATCAGTTTTGGGAGAGCGAGAAGTACATGCCGATTGACGTGTGAGATAAAGTTGCAGGGTTCCTGAATGGCCGTGCCATCGGAAAGTGACAGGATTACTCCGCTGCCACGTTCACTTTATCTGGAAGCCAATCGGAGTAGGGGAGGGTGTTGATCGTGTTCGTTCATAGCAGAAGCCCGCTGCATGAATGGCGCATACGCATCGTAACAGCAACATAACCAGCAAGGCGACCGTTGCAATTGGTTTTTGGCAATCTTAGACAAGCCAGCCATCCTCAGCGCGGGGCAAGTCCCGCTACCCTTCGCTCCAGCCAACAAGGCCAATGTCACATATGTCTGACCTCACGACGGCGCTAAAACTGTCCTCGTCGGCTGGTCATTCGGCTGTGAAGGACGATTTTCTCGACCCTTGTCCTTCGGGTACCCGTTACCTCGCACGGAGTGGCTTGGAAAAGCCTGGTCAGAGATTGGGAATACCCCGGCGAGGCGGGACGGTAAGCCTGTCGGCCAACCTCGAGCACCAGACCGTATTTGCCCGAGACGAGGTGGTAAAGACGCCTTGGGTCCTCTTTTGTCGCGTGCGATAGGTAGACCTCCAGGCAGCGCGGGCCAGCGATCTAGATGCCTCGAGACCACTCCGGGACCAGGGTTGTACGATATATGCCTTGAGGAAAAGGAAAAATAGAGATTAGCTAGTGGTTTTTCCCTTTCTTTTTTGAATTTGCGGAGCGTGGGGACGCGGAGAAAGGATTTTCGCATGGAGACGGAAGCGTCAGTTCATCCTGTTTCCATTACGTCCCCCTCCCTATCTTTTCTAGCTTTCGGAGCACAAGGACCCCAGCAGTTCCAAAAAGTCAGAAGTGCGGCTCGGGAGCCAAACATCCATAGAGGGAAGCAAGGGAGGGGCATTATGGATAGTACAAGCGCCCAAGAAAACGTAGAGAACAAAGCTTGATACCGGTGATGTAATTACCCGGCGTTCTTCTCGACGGTGAAGACGTGCTTCTTTGCCGGCTTGATTGCGTCCCTAGCCAGTGCTGTGGCGACGTCAACCACAGCATGGGCAACAGTGCGTCGCTCAGTGTCGTAATTCGTGATCAGATCATCGACCATGCTGAGGCTGAGCTTGTCTTTCGCGGTGATGCTTGCCAGTCTTTACGCACGGAGATGAGGCACTGCTGCCGTTGAACGAGTGGACATGGGCAGCGTCGCCCGCCAAGCCAAAACGATGCGGCTTCGGCCGTTTTAGGAAACAAAGGTTCGCATGTCCCAGATATCTGAGGTCATCGTAAAATACGACTACAACCACATCTCGGAATGGTACTTGCAGTGGGTCGAGGGCAAGAAATCCTCGCGGGAAGCATACGTCAAGGGGCTCCTTGACGAGCTGCGGCATTCGCCTGGTATCTTAGGGCTCGAATGTGGCCCTGGCGTTCCAATCTTGAAGATGCTCCTCGAAGCACAAGCCTTTGCTCGATGAAATCCGCAATTGGCTGAAGCCCGGATGGGTCTTTGTTTGGAATCTTGCAACAATCGATGACAAAGAAATTTATAGCGAATTCTTGGGATACAGAGTGTTCTAGAGCAGTCATAATGTATAAGATCAAGCACTGCTCAGAGACGTGGAACCTGACTTGTTGCAGGCGGAAAATATTGGAAGCAGGTGAAAGGAAGCTCGAAGAAAATGATCCGAGTTATGATGCTATTTATGTGGGTGGTAACACGAAAGAAAGATGCTCCTGATAAAAAGTAGGATGCCATAACGAGTGGATGACGACGGACGGATAGCCCATATAGAGTCCGCTTTGAACATGAGTGACTGCGCCTCGTAACTGTAAGCATACCGAAGCCGTGATGTCTATAATAGGTGTTGCGAGAGGATGACGGGTGTTGAGCACATTTCTGACAACTGGAGTGCAACTCCCTGAAGCGCTCAAGGGGAGAAGTCGGGGACTTGCGACGTCAAGATGAACCCCAACTTCGTGGGCAATTGATGCCAGGTATCCTAAGCCAAAGGAGGATCTACCGGTTATACCACCTGTCTCTTCAGCCTTCTGACCCAGATTCTCGTCACGTTCGAAACACTCTAGCATGGCTAAGCAGCCATTTGTTACCATCCAGTGGTTTTTATCAAGGCCCGCTTCGAGTCTATGGTCGGGACCGAACAGTGCTCTTAATAATTTGCCTATGAGCCAGATACAGAGGTTAAACGACCTTCCGCCCACTTCAAATAATAGAAGTTATATCTATGATATCAATGAAAATGGTCACCTTCTCTTTCCGATCATCTGCATCGGAATGATGGCTACCTGGTCTAGAGGTGGAAGGGCTGTTGGCATTCGGAAAACAGCACCCGGTGGGGACAAGCATATTGGTTTGCTCCTTCCGATCCAAATCTGTTGCTCCCCACAGCACAATATATGGAAGCACGTGAATAAGTCAACTTGTCTTTATGAATATTGCCAGTGAGCTGAAAGCTCTGGTTGTAAGAGGCGACAGTGGTAAATATCCCCAATTTTGACTAGATGAAAGACTCGTCATGACGAAACGCTTCGTTTATCTGTAGGAGAAAAGAGTTACTAAAACCTGAATAATCTGATGGGCTCCAGAAAGATTCATGATGTTTACTTTCAGCATCTTTCCGAACTTTACAGACTTTGCGCGTTCCTTCCTTATAGTTAACCTAAGAGACAGCGTGTCTGGGGGGGGGGGGGGGGTTGATTTTTCCTTGCTCGCTTGACAGAAGTTTATTGATACTCGGAAACAGTCTCTGTTGAAATGTCGCTAGTGCTTTTGTTGTGTATTTTCTTTCAGTGTGATGAGTGGGGGAATAATGGAACAGCGACCTTCCTTCTTAGTTCGACTTCGACCTTCCTTTTGCCAGAAAGATTGACACACAACTGCATACCGTACCAGGCATCCAACAAATGCTGCCCGTTTCTCTCACCTTAGTCCTCCAGTCATCTCGTTCGCTCATTCAAAACAGACGCGTCAGGAAACCCGAGGCAACCACAACAATCACCTTTGCTCCTTCCCTAGCTGTTTCCAGTCTTGAGTTGTCTGGGGGCTTCTAAACAGGTCTTTTCAAGCTTGAGTTCTTCTCAAAATTTCTACCACGCACCTGCTCTTTCCATTTAGAGCAACGAAAGCCATATTTACTCAACCAGTCTTCCCTCACACTTCCTTTCCTCCATCACTCTCATCAGTTGCTACACACCCTCAACCTTTTTCACTCATTGCCAACCCATCCACAGTCATTATCAAGGCTCAGTCATCATCAAAACATTCAGCATCATCAAAAAGTCCCACTCATCATGTCTTCCAACGGATCTTCCTCTGAGGCTGCTGCTCCCAAGCCTGCTCTCACCGAGCGTGAGTATGATATCCTCAAGTTCGCTTGGAACTGCATGAAAACCCCCCCCGAGGTAAGATTGCTGTTCATCATGAATCCCCAACCTGGACATCCATGAGAAACTGACAGTTCCTTTCTTCTTCTCCGCATCACAGATCGATTACCCCCTTCTGGCCGCCGCCTGTGGCATGACCAATCCTCGATCCGCCAGCAACGCTTGGGGCGCCATCAAGAAGAAGCTTTTCGCCGACATGCCCCCGGCCGTCGACGAGGACGGCAACCCCATCCCGACCCCTTCCAAGCGCAAGCGCGCCGCTCCGGCCAAGAAGAAGGCCGCCCCTGCCCCTGCCGCCGATGAGGGCGACGAGCTCGCCGGCTCGGACGACGAGGAGAAACTCATTGTCGAGACACCCAAGAAGAAGCGCACCACGCCTGCCAAGAAGAAGGCCGCCGCTGCCGCCGATGCCGAGGGTGCTGATAACGACGAGGAGGCCCCCGAGACTCCTGCCAAGAAGAAGCGCGCTCCCGCCAAGCGCAAGACTCCCGCCAAGGGAAAGAAGACCGCCGCTGCCGCTGACAGCGAGGAGCAGAGCGAAGCTGCCGCCGAAGCTGCCGCCGAGGATGCCGCTGAGGATGCCGCCAACGAGGCCCCTGCTGCCGACGTCGCCAAGCTCGATGTCAAGGATGAAGACAAGGCCGATGTCGACATGGAGAAGGGCGAGAACCAGGACGAGATCTAAGTATCTTGCGCTCCTTTCCCGATTCGACTGTCACTATGGTTTGGCACTTCTTTGATTTTGGGGTTTTCCACCACACCGTTGGGTTTTCGGGTGATTGCTAGAGTTTGGCTTCATCTGTATCGGACTGACGGTCAGGGTAATACACGGAGGTATCGATATCGAAGGGAATGGCATTGGGTCATGTCCAATGGTCATCATGCGCGGCTCTCTTGATGAGCTCATAGGTTTGCGGATACTTTGGTAGACCTGAAATCAGAAGACTGGAATTGCATCACGCTCTACTAGCTCGTTATTTTATTGCTTCTAAACGGTAGCTTGTGATATTCTTTCTCCGCGTTCAATCTTTACTCATCTCATCCTTATGCCTTTACGCGGAAACTCATGCCCTTTGATTCGGCTTCAGTTCTCGACCTCTTGAGAGGGCTTTAAATCTCCAAGATCGAGATACAGGCAGCTCTCACCATGATTATCGACGCATCTCGCATCAGGATACTCTCTTACGACTATGATGAGTCCAAGGTATCCACTTGGGTGCTCCAAAGCACCTTGTCAATTATTACATCGAATAGTGCTGAGAATGGAACGTGGGCCTGAGAAAAATTATGGGTTTTTGCATCGCTCGCCCTTGGTCGAAGGGATACAAAAGGGAGGATTCCCTCCCTTGGTCAACCCATCATCCAGCGATCGCACATAAGGAGCCGGGCAAGACCAGCACCCTTCAACTGCACCTCAATCAAACATTAAAAACGGCGGAAAAAAATCAATGTTTCGTTTCACGGCCTTCTTGGCCGTCATCGCCGCCGTCGCAGGCGCGGCCACCGCCGTGGTGTGCACCCCGGCCGAGACCTACTGCGGCTCCCGCCTCATCAAAGCCGGTGCGATTAGCAGTGCCCCCCCTCCCTACCTTACCGAAAGCTGACAGGGCAGCAAAAAACCAGACAAGAGCAACCGCGCGGCTGTCGAGGACGCCTTGACCTCGGGCCGACAGCCCATCGACGACGCCCATATCGGCAAGTCAGTCTTCTGGTGCGCCCCGGCCGGTGTCCCGGTGCCTGGCAAGTCCGGGCTGCTCTTCGTGACGTACTGTGGCCCTGTCAACGCCTGCGTCGAGGGCGGTGCGTTGGGCGGCGTCGGCGACGCGTGTGTGCCCTCGACCGGTGGGGGACGGGGCCATCGAGCTCGGTTCTGAGCGGTGAGACTGGTGTTGGACGTGAGCCACTCTGAACAAACACAGGGGTGGAATTGTTACAAACGGGTCGGCAATGTGAAATACAAACAAACGGGCATGGCTTTTTAGCGTCGAGCAATGTCTATTCACTCTTTTTATATGTGTAATAAGACAGTTTACAGATCGCTTGGTACATGTTTTCCGACTCTTTCTATAACCGATTTCTGCTTTGCGATAAGAAACGTCTATTCCTGGATATACTTCTTCAGCCCGCGGAGGCGCTCCTTTGCGGTCTCAAGCACCTCGTCCTCCTTGCAGACAGCGAAACGGATGTAGTCTTGGGCAATGTGGGCATTGGGGTCGGTGTAGAACTCGGTGGGCGGGATGGCGGCGACGCCGACCTCCTGGATGAGGAACCAGGCGAGCTTGAAGTCACGAGGGCGGCTGGCGACATGGGCCGGGAAGGGGTAATCCTCGGGCAGCTTGACCTTGGCCATGTTGACGAGGACGAAGTAACCGCCTTCGGGCTCCGAGTAGGGCATGCCGAGCTCCCCCCAGACCTCGTTGAAGCGGTCCATCTTGCCCTTCATGTCCTTGATGGTCTCGTCCCAGAAGCCCTGCTTCTCAGCCTCCTCAAAACCTGGCATGTGTTAATACTTTTCTTGCCTTAGTTTGTGAGAGACCGCGATACATACCAACGGCGCATGCCTCCTGAAGGGGTGACACGGAAGAGTAGCAGATGCGGGTGTGAGCAGCAGAGACGTGCTGGATGAGCTCGGCGGGGCCCATGAGCCAGCCGACACGCCAGCCTGTGGCGTAGAAGTTCTTGCCTGCGGAACCGACGGTGATAGTAAGGCGCTCAATCTCGGGAGACAGCGTGGCTATTCTCGTGAAGGGGACGTAGTACAAGCGGTCGTATACCTCGTCGGAGAGGATGATGATCTCGTGTTTGACGCAGAGGTCGCCGATCTTCTGGAGCTCCTCCTTGGAGAAGACCTTGCCCACAGGGTTGTCTACATCGGAGAGTCAGCACGCTGCAAAGAACACTAGGCAGAAGGGG